>BQNB010045471.1:0-44257 GCA_026074375.1 Tanacetum coccineum
TTTCTATGGGATAAAGTTGTTTCTCAATCGTTTTTGTGGATTACTTCTAGGAATCCTAAATTTATGTTTAGTTGGGTAGATTGGTTGCGGAATCCTGTTGCTTCTATTTCTTTTTTGTGATTGTTTCTAGCTTTTGCTAGTTTTAATATAATGCCGCCGTTAAAAAAAAAAAAACAAATCGTCTGCATCATTCCACAGTCACAATTAAATAGTCATCTTTATGTACCAAGGTTTTATTGAGAAACCCAATCTCATTTAAGTTTCATTGAGTTCAAGCATGATAATGATGTTCTTGCAGGATTTTATTATTCTAGGATTATTTATCTTAAAAAGGATAAGTAAAAAGTAGATTTTCATTTAAAAAATCACCAGATTTTTATCAAATCAATCTCAAAAAAGTTGTGAATCCCTTAAAAAATGGTTGAGTGTAGCTTTTTCTTTTGGAAAAGCAGATAAATAAGCAACCAGTGCAAAACACTTGAACATAGATCCAATTTTCAACTACAGAAGCTAAACTAGAAAGTGGATCTTATCAAATGAGTTTTCTTATATATATTTAAGCTTTTCGATCCGATCTACTAATATATCAAATAAATCAACATTTAAACAAATTTAATCAAATTTACAACAACAACAACAACATACCCAATCGCCGGATCAAGGTATGGGGGAAGCAGAATGTAGATAGATCCTACCGTTACTCTCGGGTAAAACAGAAAGTAGAGAGACCGCTTTCTGAAAGACCTCCAGCAATTGAAAATCAAATTTAATCATAAATAACTCACCTCTAAAATGATGAGGAAAGAACAACCTTACTATGACTCCAACCTAAAGAATCCATCTTCCAATATCTCCCCTAAATCAAACCAAAAACCAAAAAACAAAACATATAATCCAAAAAGCACAAACAAAAAAACATATAATTCAAATATAGTTCTTGTATGGCAATAGTCAACTTGTTCATTATATAGTAGAGATAGTTGTAAACAAACAAGTTTTTTTCATGTCGTTGTAATGATCCTTTTCATTCCCACTTTCCATTACAACGTAGTAAACACTACGCAAGTGTGAAGCTTGCTTTTTCCTAATAAGAGATATAGAACATAATGCTAATAATGAGATCATTTGTTTTGCACACAACAACCCCGATTATGTATGACAAAGGAGTGTTAAGAATGAGTTGAATAAAATGGTATCTCTGTATATAAATCTATTTAGCAAGTTGTTATTATTTCAAAAGTACATTTGCATAATACTTATCATTCAAAAGATGTTAATTGATTAATATCTCCTTTTAATTAGATGTTTGTTTGTTTTTATGTGATCAGTACACTTCCATGCGGACACGGTTTTGGCTTATCATGTGTTGAGAAATGGGCAAAAACGAATAGTGATGCATGAGAGGTTTTTGTATTGTCATATATGAATTTTATTTTTAAAAAACAAAAATTACTGTATATGTAAATGACCGTATTATATTTTTATGTTTATTGTCAAAGTTACTAAAAAAGGAGAGATTAAGTTTTGTCTTTGAAAAATAAACAGAAAAACATAATACGCCATTTACAGTTTTGCCTTTGAAAAATAAAATTCATATATGACAATATAAAAACACCTCTAGCATCAATATTCGTTTTTTCCCATTTCTCAACACATGATAAGCCAAAAACGTGTCCGCATGGAAGTGCACTAATCACATAAAAATAAACAAACATCTAGTTAAAAGGAGAGATTAATCAATTAACATATTTCGAATGATAAGTATAATACAAATGTACTTTTGAAATAATAACAACTTGCTAAATAGATTTATATACAAAATAAGGCAAACATCAATTTCACCATTTTATTCGACTCATTCTTAACCCTCCTCTGTCATACATAATCGGGTTTGTTGCGTGCAAAACAAATGATCTCATTATTAGCGTTATGTTCTATATCTCTTATTAGGAAAAAGCAAGACTCACACTTGCGTAGTGTTTAGTGCATTGTAATGGAAAGTGAAAATGAAAAGAATCATTACAACGACATGAAAAACTTGTTTGTTTCCAACTATCTCTACTATATATTGGACAAGTTGACTATTGCCATACAAGAACTAAAATTTGGAACACTTTTTTTGTTTCCTATAAGTTCTAACTAATGGTTCTAAAATCAATTTTTTTCAACCACTCTAAGAGCAAAAGAGCCATGGCGTTGAGGCAATGGTGGCCAATCCATGGTGCCAAAATGGCCAACGGCCTCCATGGCTCGCCAGCCAAGGGTCTTCCGCGCCGTGGCTAAACAGCCCACGCCAAACATAATTTTTTTTTTAATCTATCCGTTAGAAGGGAGCGGATATTCAAAAAACTACCCTCAAAATCACAATATTTAACCCCTTTAAAATATCCTAAAAAAGAACCACCCTTTTTATTTCATACTCACACACAACTTTCAATACACTTCAACTTCAAATTCTCTATTTCTCTATTTTTTCACTCAAAAAAAATGAATCCCAATCCCAACCCCCAACCAACCAATTGGATTTCCGGTATGCTTAAAACAGACCCAATCCAACCAAATTTCACGGGGTCGTCTTCGTAATCCGGGCTCCCTCCACTCAAACCGACATTACAAAACCAAATGCCTTACTATCCAATCCAAATTTACCAACCTCAATTTACTAACCAAGAAGATATTGTTGATGTTTCAACAATTTAAATGCAAACAAATGCACCAACAACAACCACAACAATTACAAACCAATCATCACCACTCCCCAACCACATTCCGAGCACAATCGCACCACCTTGAAGACGAAGATACCGAAATGTAGATGGACCTGTTCCGACCTCGACGTCAGATAGCTAGCCGCGGGCGGCCGTATTGACATTCGAAGGAAAAAAAAAACAAAGAAAAAGAACCATCCTTGAGAAACAAAAAAGAATTCGTTAATGCGTGAACTTAAGACGAGGGATTGCTTTTGGCGGAATGTTTCATTTCAAGTATCCGAGGATCCAAAAACCTGTGTGTGATCAAAAGCGAGATACTTTTGGTACCAAAATCCAAAATGTGTACAATACGGAAGCGAAGAAAAAAGGCTTCACGGAGCGTACCAAGAACATGTTGACGGGTAAGTGGACTCCAATGAATGCCTCGGTTCTCAAGTTTAATCAATTGGTGCAAGAAACCGCGGTTCATAGTGGGAGAAGATGAGAACATATGTCAGGAGGGTGCACACGTTGTATGAAAGCAACCGAGGGGGGTGATGTGTTGAGAAATGGGCAAAAACGAATAGTGATGCATGAGAGGTTTTTGTATTGTCATATATGAATTTTATTTTTAAAAAACAAAAATTACTGTATATGTAAATGACCGTATTATATTTTTATGTTTATTGTCAAAGTTACTAAAAAAGGAGAGATTAAGTTTTGTCTTTGAAAAATAAACAGAAAAACATAATACGCCATTTACAGTTTTGCCTTTGAAAAATAAAATTCATATATGACAATATAAAAACACCTCTAGCATCAATATTCGTTTTTCCCATTTCTCAACACATGATAAGCCAAAAACGTGTCCGCATGGAAGTGCACTAATTACATAAAAACAAACAAACATCTAGTTAAAAGGAGATTTTAATCAATTAACATATTTCGAATGATAAGTATAATACAAATGTACTTTTGAAATAATAACAACTTGCTAAATAGATTTATATACAAAATAGGGCAAACATCAATTTCACCATTTTATTCAACTCATTCTTAACCCTCCTCTGTCATGCATAATCGGGTTTGTTGCGTGCAAAACAAATGATCTCATTATTAGCATTATGTTCTATATCTCTTATTAGGAAAAAAGCAAGCTTCACACTTGCGTAGTGTTTAGTGCATTGTAATGGAAAGTGGAAATGAAAAGGATCATTACAACGACATGAAAAACTTGTTTGTTTACAACTATCTTTACTATATATTGGACAAGTTGACTATTGCCATACAAGAACTGAAATTTGAAACCATTTGAAACACTTTTTTGGTTTCTTGTAAGTTCTAACTAATGGTTCTAAAATCAATTTTTTTCAACCACTCTAAACTTAACACATGCACAACTAATGATTGGTCTTTACTAATTAGTGACAATATTAACAATTAGATATACACACACTCGTGTGATTGTTTTTGAACTTTAACAACTAGATTATCAATTAGCATGATGATAATGAGCAAAATATTATCATTACCTAGACTAGGCACATATATAATTACTGAGTCATATTAATGATTAATAACTAGTCAAGGACAAACAAATGAACCATTCAGGGAAATAACAAGTCACATTAATAACTTTCTTCCTTATTGGTTCGAATTATACGTTGAGTCATCATCTTTAGCCTAGATATTGATGAAAGAGAACCGTTCTTATCGAATATTGCATGTCATGATTCAACAACGGTTGTAACCAAACAAGAATAATTTATATCACATAGAACCTTTAAAGCTTAGATTCCTTTACATATCAATGAAGATACATTCAATATCACTTTCACCTAAACTTTTCCTATTTTTAGTTCTTGATGTTTTAGGCTTTAACAACATCCCGATAACCCCAAACACGAAAGAAAAAAAAGAACAAGTTACCAAAGTTCATACGGTAATATAGACTTTCATGTAAATCATATTCAAAACCGAAAAATCACACAATAAAAACATACAATAAGTTATGTTAAAGGCTAAAAACAAACGAATAATCACTTAACGTAGTAGCACGTATTGGCACATATTATTATGACACACGAAAAACAAAAAATATTTATTTTTAAATTTCATTTATTATTACCATTAGATGATGTGATTTCCTCTGATCCATGGGTTGAATCAAATTGGACCAAACGATCGAAAACTCGTCATATGGTGGGAGTGATGATCATCCTGGCTTCTGATGAGTTGATGTTGTACACTCGGGTGAGCTAGTCACAGGGGTACACTGGTCATCATCCTCTTCAGTAACATATCCTTCACCAGAATCCTCTTGTTGAAATGCGAATTCGTTAGTGCTGGATAAGGGGATATTTCGATAGAATTTGATGTTAGAGGATAGTCATCACCGAACTGTTGTAACCCTGACAAATTTGACATTTTTATTTATTTTTCTTTTTGTTTGATTGATTAGGATTGTTGGTGAGGAGAATAGTAGTATCTTGTGCTTATTTTATAAGCAACAAGTTTTTTAGCTTTCATTATTATAAATATATGTGAAAAATGTTGTACTAATTATTATATTAGTAATAATAAGTTATAAATATTGTATATTAGCTTAAAGACTCGTGGACTCACGGGGTATTTTAACGAATTAAATTTCTAAGAAGTTATATGTGAAAACAAATTAAGAAAAAAACCAAATGTAAAGGGTTTTTGTTAATATATGAAAGGAAAAATCAGATCATACGTGAATTATTCGATAGACATTTGAGTTTGTAACAATTATTATAATAAATGTTGATGCATTTTGGTCTCTAGCTTTGATGGTCTTGACTAGTGATGTTTGTGTCGTTGAAGCACACCAAACGATTATTTAGAAGGATGAGAAGATACATACACGAACCTAAATACCTAAGTATATTGGTAATGATTGATCGCTCGGGTTGTCGTTCTAAAGAAGAGGTGAATTTGAGACTTATGTTTTGGTTTTTCGTTGAATGCTTAGATGTCACTATTTTTGAGGTTTTTAATTTATAAAACTACAACGCAACGTAAAGGGAATTTAAGGCAAACTAAAACTAAAAAAATAAACAAAGGGAATAACCTAGGGTAAATACGAAATAAAATGATAAAGAAGATACTTGCTTAGACATGGTGGTTCTTTGTTGTGACATTTTAGATTTCGTCAATTCTCATTATATCCGTTATATTGTTTTTGAGAGGTGCTCAACTCCAATATTAATAGATAATAATAACAATTGAGTACGTGAAATGGTGTGGTTTAAAGATAAGAATCTAGATTAATTTATCCATACGGTAGTGTTTCGAAATTAATCCTTATTCATCCGTCTAATTTGTTTAGCTTTTATTCGAGATTAAAGTGTTGACTTGTAGATAATTTAGACCTTTTTAGTCAAATGAGCCGGCATAGAGGTGCGCAACAAGCTAATTTGATAAGAAGATAAAAACTATCTCAAAGGTTTTGGTGTACGAGGGGTGTAACTAAAACCCGTCTAATTCGTCCGCAAGTCAAAACCTTAACTAAAAATACTAACTAAAGAAATGCACCAAACCGACTTTCTAAATTATCATAACATCAAACTACCAAAATCATAGGCAAACATCAAATAATCTATGCTAACATACTAATAACGCAAAAATTGGGCAAATAATATAAATAAATATAGCAAATAATCGTAATAGAAAAAGGGATTAGAAAGAACCGGGTTTATACTAAGAATGATGACAAAAAAAATACTAAACCAATTAACCCATCCAAGTTTTAATAACCCAAAATAATCTTTAATACCCTTTAATCTCCTAAAAAACTCTTTAATCTTCATAATAACTCCAAAAGCTTGAAACTTTAGTACTACGTAAGTTTTAGGTGAAATTAGAAGTAAAGATTGCAACTTTTATTAGTGGGAAGCATTAAAAGGTTAAAAATGATTTTTAAAAGCTAATTAATGTTAGTTGTACATTAGCTGTATCTTTATTGTGATTAGCATTAGCTGTGATTATCAAGTGATTGGAGGGTGGTTAGCAATTTACCCAAAATAGATCATGTATAGTCCCTATAAGTATCTTGTCTCTTTGTATGTAATGATCATCAAACAATATTATCTCAAATATCTTACATGGTATCACGAGAAACCCTAATTAACGTTTAATTTTTCGCTGTTGTTTTTGTCCTAAGGTGTCGATCGTTGGTTCTGTTATATAACCAGTCGACCCATTGTTGTGTTGGCAAGTCGATCTTTGGTTTATGCATATAACCAGTCGACTTTTATTATTTTTATCTTGTCCATCCTTGTGGTGCTACTTCTTCACGTAAACAAACCCTAAAACATATCCTCCCCAATCACCTCGACACCCCCTCAATCACAAACACGACCGTCACTGATCCTCCCCCACAAACACTCATCCTCCTTTCCGATAAACTAATGACTATCACCAATTTAAATAACTTTTTGTCTAAAATCTTTGTCGGGGTCACCCCCTTTTGGATCATATCTTATGCAAGGATGAGGACGATACATCCTTGAGCACCAAGACACCTCCCGATGTCGAATGGCTAAAAATTAATACAATCATTCTTTCTTGGATCTTCGTCACTATGTCCAAAACCCTTCAACAAAGACTTGTTGAAAATCCTCAATCGGCTAAGGAAGCATGGGACATACTTGCTGATATTTTTCATGATAACAAACGTACACGCTCTATTGCTTTGAAGGGGGAACTACGTTCCTTGAAACTTGAAGATTTGAGCATAGATGCATACTTTTGCAAGATTGAATCAATTGCGACGGTCTTAACTTCTCTCGGGTCACCTATGAATTCGGATGATGTGGTTACATTTGCACTTGAAGGCTTACCCGCTAAGTATGACAACGTATCCACCATTATTTCTCATCGGGAGCCGTTTTTGGACCTTAAGACCGTTTGATCTATGCTTACTACGGACGAGATGCGGTTGAAGTCACGGGAACAAGACACACTTGTCGATGCTAATTCATCCTCACCGATGGTTTAATTGGCCAATTCAAGTTCCAATGTTCGGCGTTCTTTGTCATCCATGGAAAAGGTAAGCAAACCATGTTTTAACTTCAATAAGGGTTCGTGTCGGTTTGGCTCGTCTTGCAAGTTTTTACATAATGGAATGCATGGTGTTTACGTCTAGCATGCATGATATCATATCTTCAACTTTATCAGCAAATGATATGCACACTTTACAGCATCTATTGTCAAAGCTAGGTTGTCATGGGAATACTAGTAATGTACCTACTGTTGGTCAAACTAATATGGCCACTAATGGGACCAGCCCCTCACTGATTGCATTACAAACAAGTCACCAAGTTCCTAGCTCAGGATATGCACTTACCCACGACCTACCTGGTTTTCTTGGCCCCCTATGCTACACGACCCAATAGGCTGTGTATTACCCACCACAAGTCCAACAGCTTGCACCTCACCTTGCATCATCTTTTGTACACCCGACTCCGACAGGACACATGGGTCAGCCTGTCCAAACAGGTCTGACGGGTCAACAAGGTAGTTCGGGTCCTACGGGTCATGAGACTATTTTGCCACATGCATTTACCGCCGGGACATTTCAGGATCCTACTCTCGGTAATTGAAACATGGATACAGGTGCGACTTCTCATCTTAATGATTATGTAAATAATCTTAGTGATATTATTAATTCGAGTATTTATTCATCTGTTGCTGTTGGTGACGAGCATTCTATTCCCGTTACCAACTTTGGCCATAGCATTTTGTCAAAGCCATTTCGACCTCTGCATGTAAATAACGTTCTCATTACTCCCAATATTGTAAAAAAAATGATTTCTGTTCGCCAATTTGTTTGTGACAATTATTGTACTGTAGAGTTTGATCCTTTTGGTTTTTCTATTAAGGACTTCCAAAATCATTGAGTGTTGCTCCGCTGTGATAGCACTGGACCTCTCTACCCTGTTACGAAGCCTTCTCCCATTCCTCAAGTCTATCTCATCAGTCAGTACACGTGGCATCAACGTCTTAGACATCCAGGAAGTGAAGTGCTACGGAGTGTTATTTCCAATAATTCTATTTCATGTAATAAAGAGAAGTCGCTCGTCCTTTGTCATGCCTGCCAGCTTGGCAAGCACGTGCGACTTCTGTTTGTTAGTTCCTCTACTTTCGTTCAGTCTTGTTTTGATATTATTCACTCAGACTTGTAGACTTCCCCAATTCTGAGTTTTTCTGGATTTAGATACTATGTTTTATTTTTAGATTATTATTCGCAATTTGTCTGGGTTTATCCTTTAGTCAATAAATCTGATGTTTTGTCCAAATTTATGTTGTTCCGTTTATTTGTTAAAAATCAATTTAAGTGTGATATAAAATCGTTTCAGTGTGACTATGGTGGTGAATTTGACAACCACGCATTCCATAAATTATTTGCTGATAATGGAATTCAGTTTCGTTTCTCGTGCCCTCGCACTTCTCAATAGAATGGAAAATCTGAAAGGATGATTCGTACAATCAATAACATTATTGTTTCAAGCTCACCTTCCCCTAATTATTGGACTGAAGCCCTGAATATGGTCGTTTACTTATTAAATATTTTACCATCCCGTGCCATCGAAAATGAAGTTCCCTTTACCCGTCTTTTTGGAACCAAACCTAACTACAGCCTCTTACGTGTTTTTGGTTTTCTTTGTTACCCTCACCTTGATACCGAACACAAACTTAGAGCCCGAGCTACACCTTTCATATATTTAAGGCATGCCTCTAATCATCGTGGTTATCGTTGCCTTGACCTAAACACAAATAAAATTATCATTTCACGACATGTTACATTTGATGAAACGATATTTCTGTTTGGTTTCATGACACCTAATGCAAGTCCCTCGTATGATTTTTTGGATGACTTATCAAATATCATCTCAAATATAATCAAACAGACACCTACACCTACTACCACTTCACCAACTACTTCACCTTAGCCAAACACTCTATTACTATTAACCACACTGATGAGCCCAATTCCCCTACACCTGGCCCACGTTCACCAGCCCAGCCTGAGACTTTAATCTTCCCTACTACCGAATCAACTCCACATATGAACAGCCCACTCCTAACTCCAGTCACTAGTCTAATTCACCAACAGACAACCCCCGTTCCATTTCCCAAGATCCACCAACTACAACTATTAACCCAAACCCAGTTTTGGTTCATCCCATGGTCATACGGTTTCGTGTCGGGACTAATCGTCCCACTGAACGTTTAAATCTTCATGTGTCATTTATCTTCCCCTTACCCAAATCATATAATGCTGCATTCAATGATCCTAATTGGCAAAATGCTATGTCTGATGAGTATAATGCTCTTCTTTAAAATAACACTTGGACTCTTGTGCCTCGGCCCACAGATGCCAATATTGTTCGCTGTATGTGGTTATTTCGCCACAAGTTTTTAGTCAATGGACCGTTAGTCGCTACAAGGCTCGCCTTGTTGCGAATGGCAGTACTCAAATTGAGGGTATATATGTTGATGAGACCTTTAGCCCTGTTGTTAAACCAGGCACTATTCGGACGGTTCTTAGTTTGGCTCTTTCTCAACATTGGTCGGTTCATCAGCTAGATGTCAAGAATGCATTCTTACATGGTGATTTGGCTGAGACAGTTTACATGCATCAGCCGCCTGGGTTTCAGGATCCTGCACATCCTGATCATGTTTGTTTATTGCGTAGGTCTCTTTATGATCTTAAGCATGCACCTCGGGCTTGGTTTCAGCGGATTTCCGCTTACATTACTCGAGTTGGGTTTAGTCATAGTCGTTGTGACTCATCCTTATTTATCTACAAATAGGGGACTGCTTATCTGTTACTATATGTTGATGATATTGTTCTCACCGCTTCATCTAAGCTTTTGTTACAGTAGATTATTGCCTCATTACATCAGGAGTTTTCTATGACGAATCTGGGTTCTCTTAATTATTTTTTGGGCATCTTAGTTACACGTGATTCTAAAGGGATGTTCTTATCACATCGTAAGTATGCTACTGAGATTCTAGAACGAGCTCATAGGATTGGTTGTAACCCTAGTCGGACTCCCGTTGATACCGAGTCTAAGCTAGGGGATGATGGTGATCCGGTTGCTGATCCGACAGTATACAAGAGTCTTGCGGGTTCCCTACAGTACCTTACCTTCACTAGACCTGATATTTCTTATGTTGTTCAGCAAGTCTGTCTTCGTATGCATGATCCTCGCGAGCCTCATTTTTCGACCCTTAATCGAATCTTACGGTATGTTCGGGGTACTTTAGATTACGGATTATAGTTGTTCTCATCTTCTACTACTTCCTTGGTTGCTTATTCGGATGTGGATTGGGCCGGTTGTCCTACTACTCGGAGATCTACTTCTGGCTATTGTGTGTTTCTTGGCAACAATTTGCTCTCGTGGTCCTCTAAGCGTCAACCAACGCTTTCTCGCTCTAGTGCTGAGGCCGAGTATCGGGGTGTTGTTAATGCAGTTGCTGAGACATGTTGGTTACGGAATCTTCTGCGTGAGTTGCATACTCCTTTGTCATCTACTACACTTATTTACTGTGACAATGTCAGTGTTGTTTATGTGTCTTCTAATCCGGTTCAGCATCAACGGACAAAGCATATTGAGATTGACATTCATTTTGTTCGGGATTTGGCAGCTGCTGGTGAGGTCCGGGTTCTTCATGTGCCTTCCCGCTATCAGTATGCGGATGTTTTTACTAAAGGCTTGCCTACTACTTTGTTTGAAGAATTTTGTTCCATCTTGAGTGTTTGGTGTCCTCCCGCTCAAACTGCGGGGCAGTGTTAGTTATACATTAGCTGTATCTTTATTGTGATTATCGTGTAATTAGTTGTGATTAGCAAGTGATTGGAGGGTGATTAGCAATTTACCCAAAATAGATCATGTATAGTCCCTATAAGTATCTTGTCTCTTTGTATGTAATGATCATCAAACAATATTATCTCAAATATCTTACAATTAACACTTTTAATGCAAAAAAGTTTAAAACTTTAATAAAAATACTTGATTAGAAAGAGTTTAAAAAACTTAAAGAAACAAATTTTATAAATTTAAATGGCTAAAAATGATGACTTTAAATAAAAGATTGAAACTTTAAAAGATTTAAATGATAAAAGCATTAAAGATAGTAACTTTATACTATTTCCGTTCCAATTTTATAGTCCATTTTTCTTTTTTTTGGATGTCCAAAAATAATTGTTCATTCCTAAAAATAAAAGTTGGATTTGTTTGATTTTACAATATTACCCTTAGTCCAAATTGATATTTACAAATATAAAAGAAAACAGTAATTAATTATCAAAAGGTAAAACCGTCTTTTTTAGTTTTCGTAGAAATCAAAGCAGTAATTAATGCATTTTTCTTAAACTGTGTATTTTTTATCTGTGAACAATAATTTTGGAACGGAGGTAGTATAAAATAAGCTAACTTTAAAAAAGTAATAAGCTAAAGACAAGAGAGATTAAGGTAAAAGATTAAATTGATAAAAGCTTAAACATAAAAACACACTAACACTAAAGTGTGTTTAATAAAAAAGGATTAAAAATACTACATATCTAATTTACTCTAGAGATACATTTGAAATAAAAAATAATTTAAAAGCTGATGTCTCCCTAATCATGTTGTATCCTTCATATTTATAACCTCAGCATTAAATTGCCAGTTGCGTAGTTGACCGTTGGTAGCTTTTTAGTACCGCTGGAAATTGGAAAATGATTGGTTATTGGATTTGAGAAAAGTTTAAAAGTAAATAAGGAAAGAGAAAAGTTATTATTATTTTAAATATATATATCTATATTACAGTATATAAGATGAAGTGTATTTTTTTTAATAAAAAATAAAAATGCAACAACTAGTCTACTAATCAAATGGCTGAGAATTTCTTTAAATATAAAAATAGACATTTAGTGGATAGATAAAGAAAACCCACCCAACAGACTAAAATTAACTTTTGAAAACCATACCCACCTGTCAGCACAAAGTTGAAACAACAAACAACTTTTTTAACACATCTATCATCCTAAATCCTTTTAACCCACCAACCAAACACCACCTAAAAGGGTGAGGTGGAGGTGTATGGGATTGGAGTTATAAGGTGGGAATTGTGGGAGTCTGAGAGCAACTTGGGCTGGGCTGGAAATTGGGCAATTATGGGTCGGGTCAGTGGGTCAGATATTGGGCTAGAATAGGTTAATCCGAGTAAAACGGGTCGACTTGATAGGTCAGGTGAAAGCGGGTCGAAGACTGGAACTGTTGTTGAATGGGGTCGGGTATTAGGCCGGCGCGGGTCGGCTGAAAATTAATTCCAAAAATTGCTTCAAATTAAGGGTGAGCAGAAAAATTGAAAAAATCGAACCGAACGAAAACAACCGAACCGAACTATTAATTCGGTTCTCAGGTTGAATAAGAGTTTGACAATCTGAATTGAAAACTGAATTCATATATATAGGATAAAATAAGAAGTTTTCTTAAAATAAAAGGATAAAAAGTAACTATAACCACATATCCGAGATGCACCCACTTAAATAAGATGCATCTCTATAATCTTAGATGCATTATAATGCATCATAATATGTTTTCTAACTTTTAATTAGATGCATATACGTATATTAGATGCATTTCATTTTTCCTCTTGTTTTTTTTGTCCTCTGCCATGAAACCAAAATCATAAAAAAGCAATTTGCACAATCTACCATTAAATTACGTACAATAACTCAAAATGGTGCATCTAAATGAATAAAAATGCATCCAAAATCAAGTCGAATTCATCTTAAATTGTGGTTTAAGAGTCACTCCTCACCCTTCTTATTATAAATATATATATCTATATTATATATATATATATATATATATATAGTATATAAATATATATATATAATATATAATATATATACGATATATATATTATACCACTTGAATTTGAGGAAATTTCTTAAACGAACTATTTATTAGATGCTTTCTCGGGTTGGATAAGGGTTTGGCAATCTGAACCGAAAACTGAATTCACATAAATATATATGTTTTTTTATATATTTTTTATATATATAAATACCATTAAAATTTGAGAAAATTTCTTAAACGGACCATCTATTAGATGCTTTTTTTTGAAAACAGTCTGCGCGTTTATAGTTTACGAAAATAGTCTAAACAATTTAACCCATTGAATTAAGGACATCAACGACCCTTATTTATCCACGTAAACAACTGTCGCGTTCAGATGTTATACGCGCCGAAAAAATAGTCAAAAAAGCACTAAAAACTAACACTAACGAGATTTTCTCTTGTGTAATTTATTTTAAAACGCGTTGAGTAGTAACAAAAATAAAATTAAGGCGCGTTTCATACTATAAGTCATTTTGATAGGCACGTTTTATAATTTGGGTTATTTTTCAAACGTGTTTCCTTAGTTATATAAAGTTGTCATAAAAGTTGTCATTGTCATAAAAGTTATCACGTGCACATGGAAATAAAATGGGATGCATTTCCCTTTAATGTTAATTACAATCGCGCCACTATGTGATAAAAATAAAGAATAATAGTTGTTAGGCGCGCTTTGCATTTGATAAACAATACAAACTAAAAAATCTTTACATAAAAACAAAATGAGATGTGTTTCCATTTAAATTAAACTAGCAGGGTACCCGCATGTTAAGGCGGCGGGTACCCTGTGATTAATCGGAGAAAAACCAAAAGAAAATAACTCCGATCAGGCTCGGTTCACCCATTTTTATAGGTTTTAAGAGACGGCTTTTATTTGCTAGCCGAACCGGTGACCACTCATGTTCTCGGTTGAACCCGTTGGTCCAGTCCGGCTTTCAAAACTATATATATTAGCATATAAATTGTATAAAACTTTGTGTGTTTTATTAGTTTGTACATTGTGTATAATAACATGTACTTTTTATTTTAGAGGTGTTTTAAAAATTACATTATATAGTAATGAGTGTTTTAAAAATAACATTAAATGTGTTAACCAGTCATAAGTATGTGTTGTGAATTGGTTAATTGTACATATTGCATGAATGTTTGTATTATTGAATTTTAACTCTTTGTTTTTGCATTAAAGATTGTACAATGTGCATCAATCCTTGTATTACTTAATTATTTGCATTGAATGAAGAGAGAGATGTGTGGCAGAATTTTATTGTTTGCATAAAATATTGTACAACATGCATAAGAATTTGTATTACTTAAAAAAATTGCATTCAATGAAGAGAAAGTGAGGTTTTTGCTTTATATGTAGTACATATTCGCGCCACCATGTTATAAATTGAAGAAAAAGAGTTGGTAGTCGCGTTTTCCATTTAATAAACAATACAAACTATTAGCTTAGACAAGAAACAAAACCAGGCGCGTTTTGGTATGTGTTATAATTTAAGTCGCGCCTCATTTATTTTTAAAACGCGTCGTAGAACTACAAAAATAGACGAAAAAAATTAATGTTAATGTTTACGTCTTTTAATATTTTCTTTTAAAATGAAAAAAGTTAAATGTAAATATTCAATGTTACATGTAAATTTAACACATAGTACTTTTTATTCAATGTTACTATTCAATGTTAGTAGTTGATAAATAACCAAAAATAGATGTAAAACAAAAAAGTTTATTTAATGTTAAGGGTTTTGCTAAACTCTGCCCACAGGGCAGAGGTTTAAGTGTATTTAATACACACAAACTTTCCTGATTAATAAGAAAATGCATTAAATACACATTAAATAAACTTATAAATTACTATATTTGAATGAATATTTAATGCATTTTCTAGTTAATTAAGAAAGTTTGTGTGTATTAAATACACTTTAACCTCTGCTCGGTGGTTAATTAAGAAAGTTTGTATGTATTATTCACTTCTTTTAATATGAAAAATAGCTGTAAAAAGTTGTTGTGAAGTTTTTACATGTAAAATTAAGACATATGACTCTTCATTTAATGTTGGTAGTTGATAAATTTATAAGTAATTTAAGACGCATCGTACTTAAATATCATAACATTTCATGTAATTCACATATTCTTTTTATTTTTCACTTTGCAAAAAAATACTACAAACTCAAATCTTAATGGATTCGAGTTTATCGAAAGGAAAATTCAAATTGTGTATTGTTAATGGTGATCGACACTCTAACGTTCTTTTATCTAAAAAAGATCAGTTATAGTAATTTTAGGCAATACGTTGTTAATAAGTTTGCTCTTGATAATAGCGGGATTATACATTTATCATACCGTCTACCGTCTGGCGACCAATTTTACGATATCAACGATGACGAAGAATTGAGGTATTTTATAAATTTCATACTAACTGCAAATAACGATCAAATGAAATTGAATGTTTATCATTTTCGTCAAACACCATATGTCGATCCTTATCATAATATTGAATATTGTCAAATTGGTCAACCCTCTAATACCTTTCAACATTATAATAATTTTCCTTATTCTCTCAACATTCAACCATTTCAAGATTTTGAGTTTTCACAAAACATTCAGCAACATCATGATTTTTAAATTTTCTAAAATATCCAGTATAGTCAAAATATTCAATATTCTTATAATATTGAATATATTGAAAATCAGGATCATGTCACTCAAAAAATTGGTAGTAACTCACAATAATAGTATGACACCCAATATCAAAATTACAACACCCCAAATATAAAATATGACACTCCACACCAAGATAGTTATTTTAGACATGAAGTTGATAATAATGAAGAAGAGGATATAAAAGATGATGAAGACAATGAAGCTAAATTTGGATATAATCTAAATATAATGGTGATGATGAAGAGGGGGAAGAGGATGTTGGTGAAGTTGAGCATGATCACAAAAAACCTTTTACTAGTAAATGGCGAAAAAAATACTTTTAAGCACATGCCAGGAGATTTTTTAACAACAACAGTTTTTAAATCAAAACCAAGAAACCTAATAAATAATGATAAAGTTCCACAAGGAACAAGGTCAAAAAAACATATAGATGCATCCTGACCATTCATTTTTTTAATTATCAAAATGATCCAACGGTGTTGAAACAATGATACATCCCGCCTGTTTTTTATTTCATCTCATTTTCATCTAACCTAAAACACACATACACACCCCCACCCTCCCTAATCGGAACCCTAACACATCACCACCATCACCATCGGAACCCTAAAACATCACCATTGAAACACATCACCACCATCACCATCACCATCGTAACCCTAAAACATCACTATCGAAACCCTACTATCACCATCAGAACACATCACCACCATCATTGGAACACAACGCCACCATCACCACCATCATCATACTCGGAACCCTAACATCAGCGCCATCGTGAAAACAACACCACCATCGATCAAAATAAGCATTTAAATGGACATACGAGAAGAAATCCGACTATCAAAAGAGGATAAGTTGCCGGAATCATCTGGTTTGCCTCATTCCGGTCAACAAAGTAAGTTTTTTCTTTTTTTTCTTTTTTTGTTCGTTTGTTGCTTATTTTTTGTGCTTATTTGTGTTTTTAGGGTTATTGTGTTTTAGATAGATGATAGTGCTTATTATGTGGTTGTGATGATTATGTTTTTTGTTAAGGGAGTTAGTTAATCGAAATGAGTATTCTATGGCAATACAGTGTTTTGAATTTGCTGTGGGTCGCGAAAGGCGAAAAGTGAGCGAGTTCGGTTATTAGTGTGTTAGGAAGGTTAGGGAAGATTGAGTTGGCGAAAAAGGTTTTCGAGACTAGTTTGAACCAAGGGTATGGTAATTCTGTTGTGAATCTCATGAGATTCTGTGTGTGAATCTCATGTGATTGTTATAAGCTCATTAGTTCATATACTTATGACTTATGTGGTTTTTGGGTTATGTTTCATAAGGTATTTTGTTGTGGTTATTTTGAAAATTTTCGTCTCGTTGCATCAAGATCTAGATGTTTGTTTGTTTCGGCTTCTGTTTTTCGTCTCGTTTAATATGTTTTGAGCTTTTGAGTGTTCTAAATTAGGGAATTTGTTACTGATTTCTTAACGAAATATGCAGAAGTTTGTAATTCTTTTTTGTTTACTAACGGTTTTTTTATATTTTTTTGTTTAATGTTAGGTGTTAAGGGACGTAGGGGTCTTGTTTCTCCTAAGAAAGGTAAAAGTGATTCTCCTAAGAAACGTCAAAGGTCATCTTCTCCTAGGAAAGGGCGGGTTGTGATGAGTGAATGGGTTTTCAACCTCAACGCGATAACTCAATTTAAACCGGTCACTAATGAAGTTTTGAATGATAATTGTAAAGTTGGCTGTTATGACGGAAGATGCAGATATTGTGAAGGAAAATCCGGTTAGTGTGAACGAAAAGCTGGCGGCTGTTGTGAAGGATCCTTTAAGGTATAGTCGTAGTGTGAAGGGAAAGCCGGCCGGTGTGATGAATAAGCTGTCTCTTGGTAAAAGTAATGTTCCGGTGGCTAAGGCTGATGTCGTTAAAAGTAGTGTTGATAAAGAGGCTCTTGTAGACAAGGCGAGTGTGCTGTCAGTTACTAAAACTAATGTACTGACACAACTTGAGACTGCGCCTGATGTTGTTAATGACAAGGTGTCTAAGGAGAGTGTGTTGTCTACTGGTAATGTTGATGTTGTCCAAGATGATCCGGCTAAGGTGGTCATTCAGAGTGTGCTGACACAACTTGAGAATGCGCCTGATGTTGAGAATTTTGCGCCTGATGTTGGTAAAAGTAATTTGTTTTTCCAAATTATTTTACACTTCATTTAAACTGAATCACTTTGGTTAATCACATGAGGTTAGCTTATATAAATAAATGAACGTCTGAATCTCATGAGATTCACAACAGAATTCATGAGATTTCACAACAGAATCCCATGAGATTCAGTGTAGAATCACATGAGATTTTATTAGTCTCATTTGATTTTAGTTTATCTCATATTATTCTCTTTGTAGTCTCATCTACTAATTTTTCTCTTATATAAATAAATGAATGTCTGAATCTCATGAGAGTCACAACAGAATCTCATGAGATTCACAACAGAATCCCATGAGATTCAGTATAGAATCACATGAGATTTTTATGTAGTCTCATTTGATTTTAGTTTATCTCATATGATTCTATTATGGTACATTATTTTTTAAGATGATTAAGCATAACCTCATGTTATAACTTTAGTACATTAGATGTCGTGATTGAATTGTTATGCATTGGATGATGTTGTGAAATCGGTCTAATGTAGTTGCAGACAAGGTTGATGTGGCTAAGGACAAGATTAATGTCCAAGATGATACGGCTAAGGTGGTCAAGGAGAGTGTTGCGAAAGACAAACCAAAGGGTAGTGCGTCATCTGTTGTCGTGAATAAGGACAATAGAGAAGGTGTTAATGACAAGGTGTTGGGTGTTGTTGCGAAAGACAAACCAAAGGGTAGTGTGTCATCTGTTGTTGTGCGTAAGGACAATAGAAAAGAAAGTTCCGAGAAAGAGGTTTGTTTTATTTGTTATTCCAAGTTATTTTACACTTCATTTAAACTGAATCTCATGAGATTCACAACAGAATCTCATGAGATTCACAACAGAATCTCATGAGATTTTTATGTAGTCTCATTTGATTTTAGTTAATCTCATATGATTCTATTATGGATCATTAATTTATATAAATTAACCTCATGTGATTAACTATAGTACTGAATTTGATCAACTACAGGCTTTGTTTCAAAAGGAGAAGAAATTGAATGTTGTTTCGAAAGACAAGCCAAAGTCTAAGGCTTCTGAGTTGGTGAAGAGAAAAAGGAAGGGTGGTCCGGATTCTGATTCAAATTCTGCTGATGAAGAAGAGCATAGTAAAAAGAAACCTGATCGAAAACAAAAGAAGTTGAAGGCTGGTTTGAAGAGGAAGACGAGTGGTTCTGATGCTTCGGATTCTTCTTCTATTGATTCAGAAGTTGTTAAGCAATTGATCAGTCAATTGACAAAGAAGGTAAAGAGAGAAGAATCTGACGAGGAGAGTGTGCGAAAAAAAGGTAAGAAAAAATTGACGAAGAATGTCAAGAAAGAAGAATCTGACGATGAGAGCAAGAAAGGTAAGAATAAAGAGAAACAACTAACGGCTGAAGAAGCTGCATATCAAGAGTATCTTTCCAAATTTCCAGCTTTTCATGCAAGGACCACTCCTGTATCCCTTTTTTCTGCCATCCGAAATTCAAATGTTGAGATGTTGCGATTTTTGAAGGATATAGGGTTTAGTTCATTAAACAATGTCGCCATAGATAAACTCCCAATGAAGTTGGGACGGTTTGTTGTGTCCCGGTTCAAAAACTACAAGTTGAGCTTCGATACTGGTGATCAAATTGAGGTAACCCATTCAAAAATCCATGATATGTTAGGTATTCCGGTTGGAGGACATTCTTTATTTAATTTGGTTGAAAGAGAAACTGGTGATGAGTTTGTAAAGAAGTGGGCTGCTCAATTTTCTCCTAAAGAATTGAAGCAAATCCGAGTTAATGATATTGCTCGGATATTGGTTGGTTCTAAAGAAATTGACTTTCTTTTTAAAGTTAATTTTCTTACTTTGTTTACTAACACAATGTGTAAGGCTGATGGGTTGAAAGGCGAGATTTGTCTGGATGTTGTTAAACGCCTTCGGGAAGATACAGTGATTTCTCAGATTGATTGGTGTGGATATGTTTATGACTATCTTCGAGACAGTAAACTCCCGAATGGAACTAATAATTACCTCGGCCCATTAACGTTCCTTATTCTTAGTTTCTAATTTGCACTAAATGTTCTTTTTCATGTTTCTAAATTTAGCTAAATTTTGTTTTTTTCTTTTCTTATCAGCTTTTATAGCTAGACTCAACCAATTTCGAAAGTGTTCTAGTTGTCCGCACACGGCCAACTATTAAAAGTTGGGCATTATACTTAATGAAACAAAGGCAAGACCTTGAACTTAAAAAGCGTGTGGTTGGGCTTTTACCTATTAATTCTGACTGGACCAAAGCTGAGATGGAAAAAAAGCTAAAGGATTATATTGTTTCTTGCGGAATATTCTAAGGATTGTGGTA
Organism: Tanacetum coccineum; assembly: GCA_026074375.1. NCBI lineage: Eukaryota > Viridiplantae > Streptophyta > Magnoliopsida > Asterales > Asteraceae > Tanacetum > Tanacetum coccineum. The sequence goes on from BQNB010045471.1 coordinate 20,759, forward strand.
TGTGTCTTAGATTCATAATAATATACACATTTGAATCTCATAGAGATTTGAGGGAATCACATGAGATTCAAATAGAATCTCATGAGATTCAAATGGAATCTCATGAGATTCAAGTGGAATCTCATGAGATTCTATTTGAATCTCATGAGATTCAGTCACATGAATCACATGAGATTCTGTCTGATCTCATGAGATTCAATCATTAATCTCAAGAGAACATAAGAATCTCATGAGATTAAGAGTAATCTCATGAGATTCACTATGAATCTCATGAGATTCATAGTGAATCACATGAGATTGAGAGTGAATCTCATGAGATTCACTATGAATCTCATGAGAGGTGAATCTCATGAGATCCTGTCTGATGTGATTTTATATGAAGTCTCCTATCTGATCTCTTGTCTAACTACATTTATAATTTTGGTGAAATACAGGATTTCTTTAAAAAAGCTGAAGAAAAACTTTCCTTAATTTGTGCGGAAAGAGTAATGCTTGAAGAGTATATGAGGAAAGCTCGTTTAGAGAATCCTGGTGATGGGAAGTTTATTGGTCTTCATGAAAAGTATTTCAATCTTTTTAAAGATCCGATATCATTCGAAGATGATGGAAATGGGAATAATGTTGGGGATGATGATGATGGGAATGGGGATGATGGGGATGATGATGCGAATGATGGTGATGGAAATGTGGATGAAAACGATGCGAATGAATGTGATAAAAATCCAAATGGGAGCAATCAGAGTTTTGGTTTTAACAAGATCAGTTTAGATGATTTTGGTAATGATAGCGGTCTGACTGAATCAGAACCAGTCGATCCAACTAAACAAGGAACCGTTTGTTGACTTTTAAATACAGCTCAAGAAGGTGAAAATACAGTTGAAAATTATGGAATCATGAGTTCACCTGAGGAATTTACGCAATGGTTAAATAAAAATGTTAATTTAGTTGGAGAGGCATGTGATTCTATAGCTACTGAGTACTTACACATAATATTCTTACTCTACAGTTTTTTGCCTATTTCGTAAAATTTATTTATTTTTAATTAAATCTTTTTTCAAGGCGATTTATTTGGTGATAATTCGGCGGCACGGGAAGCATTGAATGAAGTGGTTACTCCTCAGATACAACCTACCCAAAAAAGAGTTGTGAAACCTTCTTCTTATGTCTTATCCTCGTATATGAACAAGAAGACAAACGTGGTTCCTAAAATTACAAAGATGGAGTTTATTGTTGGGAACAGTTTGTTTGCTATGCAGGGTGACAAGCTGTAAGTTAATAAAATTATTTTTTTGTTTAATTTTTGTGATGATTCAGGGTGATTTTTGTTTGGAATCACATGAGATTCACTATGAATCTCATGAAATTCACTCTGAAATCACATGAGATTCAAAGTGAATCTCATGAGATTCAGAGTGAATCTCATGAGATCATCGGAATATCATGTGATTTCACTTGAATCCTCATGAGATTTTGTTTAGAATTCGTTTATTATTATACACTATGCACATGTTTTTTCATTTATAGTGAGAATGTATTTGAAGCACAATTTGAAGGAAGTTGTTCTTATATGGCAATTTCGTTTGAATCTAGAAACTTTATCACCCAGTTTGTGGCTTGATGCGAATGTAATAGACTGTTGGGGTGCCATTCTTAATTATGAAGAGCGTTTTTGAGCTGCTGATTCCAAATCAAGACACTTTTTCCCAACTGGTTGTATAGTATAAGTATTACAAATTTAAATAATTTTTTTATACAAGTATTTTGTTTTTTGATGATACTTAATATGATATATAATACAGACAGAATCTATGTTGGATGGAACCTTTACTTCTTTTGATGAGAAATGGAAAAGATTTTCTGATCAAGTAAACGCTCAGTTTAACGGCAACGAAGGTGGTAGGGGTCTTGAAGGCATCGACTTGGTAATTTTTTTATTCTAAAATTGCACCTTTTTGTTTTTACATTTATTTATTATATTAAGTTTTTGTTTTATTTAAAACAGGTGTTTTTTCCAATTTGCAACTCCCAGCATTTTTATGTGGTTGTCTTCAGTCTTACCAAAACAACCACGATGACCATACTTGATAACAGTCCGGGAACATATGATTCAAAATATAAAGATGTTTGTGATCTTCTTGTAAGTATTTTATCAGCTCCATTTAATTCTTTTTTCACAAAATATCACATTTGAATCTCATGAGATTCAGAATGAATCTCATGAGATTCACAGTGAATCTCATAAGATTCACAGTGAATCTCATAAGATTCAGAGTGAATCTCATGAGATCAGAAAGGATCTCATGAGATTAATTTTTGAATCTCATGTGATTCATGTTTGAAGGCAGTCTAAAACAATATCACATTTTTTTATTCTTTTTGGTGTAGAAAAAGTTATTTTCTCGGCATTTGAAGCTGTATGGTCACCCTAGGCATGCTACGGTTGCTAGAGTGAAGCACACAATCCCAAAGGTGAAGTGGAAGACTAAGGAGAATTTTTATGATTGTGGAATTTTCACCATGCTGCATATGGAAAATTTTAACGGTGGACCTGCTTCTGATTTTGATTGTGGGCTTCCTGTCGAGTCGCAGTTGCAGCTTGATATCCTGAGGCGACTTAGATTTAAGTTTGCCACGAAGATATTGTTGCATGAGATCAATTTGCAGTCCGAGAAGATGGTTGAATTTGCAAAGGAGTTTGACAAAAAAGGTCCTTCTGAAAAGATATCGATAATCATTGATGCAATTAAGAATAGGGAGGAGCGTGATCGCATAGACAATTGATAATCGTTGTGTTACAGTGTCGGTAGTTTGATTATGGTAGAACTTTTTGGTTGTGTTTCACTAAATCAGTTTCTTTTGTTGTGGTAGTCTGATTATGGTAGAACAATTTGGAGTAGTCTGATTGATTATTGTAGTCTTATATGATTGAACAATTTGGAGTAGTCTGATATGATTGATTATGGTAGTCTGATTATTGTGTTGCAGTAACTCTGTTTCTTTTGGAATCTATCATTTTATGTTGTTTTTAAGTAATTGTGTAGACTTTTCAAAAATAAATTGGTTCAGTGAATCTCATGAGATTCAGTGTGAATCTCATGAGATCCTGTCAGATCTCATATGATTCATAGAGAATCATATGAAGAATCACAAGAGATTCTTCTGTACTCACAAGAGATTCAGCTAGAATCACAATCACAATACATTGGTTAATTTTTTATTAATTTTTTTGTTGTGTTTTATTAACAAATATACAATTAAACAAATATTCAAATAATTAAGTAATTGTTTTAGACTGCCTTCAAACATGAATCTCATGAGATCCTGTCAGATCTCATATAAAGAATCATATGACGAATCACAAGAGATTCTTCTGTACTCACAAGAGATTCTTCTGTACTCACAAGAGATTCAGCTAGAATCACAATCACAATACATTAGTTAATTTTTTATTATTTTTTTTGGTTCAAGTTTTTATTAATTTTTTTGTTGTGTTTTATTAACAAATATACAATTATACAAATATTCAAATAATTAAGTAATTGTTTTAGACTGCCTTCAAACATGAATCTCATGAGATTCAAATACAGGATTTATTCAAATATGTAAGTAACTAAAAGAATTCAAATATGAAACAAGAATAATTCCATAACCATAAGTATTTGAACAAGATCAGATAAGTATGTTCAAACATTAGATAAGTATTTGAATAATAAAAATGTGTTCAAACATCAGTAACCGGTGACGCCTTTCTTTTTTTCCTTGCCTTTGGATTTAGTGGACAAGTTGTTTTGGTATGTTCGTTTGTCTTCACTTTACAAAATCCACAAGGCCTTACTTTTTTCTTTGCACCTGTAATCGCTTTTTCTCGTTCACTTTTTAAACGTTCTCCTTTCTTCAAATGTTCTCCTTTGTTCACAGCTTTTGTTGGATTTTGCACTTCAATTTCATTGGTTTTTGTTATTGAAAAAATACCCTCAATTACATCTCCAGTATCTCTTGAAGGGGGGTTCGGCATATCGGCTTTCACGTCATCCAAGAGTTTCTTCAAGTTTTCTACATAGGTTCCCATCTTTCCTTCATCTTTGCTCAACAAGAATAAAGTATCATCCACCAAAAAATTTGCCTTATTTGTAAGTCTTTTAATTGTTACATTTTTTTCACCATATCTGTTTTTTTGTCTTCGCAAGTCGGGAGGTATTACGTCCCTTGTCCAGCGCCTCAAAATGTATTGTTTGGAATAACATTAATCTCACGATTCTTGAACACACAGAATATATGTCGACAAAGAAACCCGTATCGGAGAAAAATTCTACAAGTACATACCACCGAACCATCTTCTATATTTCTTAATACCTTTCTCACAAAAACACAAGTAATAAGAATGTTATTAGAACTACATCAGATTAGAAAATAGCCATGAGATTCCAGAGAAATCTCATGAGATTCAGTATGAATCTCTTGAGATTCCACTTGAATCATTTGAGATTCTAGAGAAATCTCCTGAGATTCAATATGAATCTCTTGAGATTCCATGTAAATCTCATGTGATTTTGTTGTGAATCTCATAGAAATCTCATGAGATTCATATAAATTTTTTATTAATTTTTTTGGTTCAAGTTTTTATTAATTTTTTTGTTGTGTTTTATTAACAAATATACAATTAAACAAATATTCAAATAATTAAGTGGAATCTCATGAGATTTAAGAGTAAATCTCATGAGATTCAGAGTGAATCTCATGAGATTCAGAGTGAATCTCATGAGATTCAGAGTGCATCTCATGAGATTCAGAGTGCATTTAGTAACTTAAAGAATTCAGGTTTAAAACAAATAAAGACTTACCTTATAGTCTCTCGCTATTTGAGTTTTCTTCTCTTCTTTTTTTCTTCTTTTTTCCTTTTTTTTTGTGAAAAAGTGATTTATTTTTATTTGGCTTCTTGTCTCGAATAATGACAGTTTCACAACCTTCATCTATATTTAAACCTTGAATCGTACAATTCCAACAACCTTCATTTATTTCAGTTTGAACAATCAAAAACATCGTCCTAGTGTATACTTGTGCTGCATGACGTTCAATATCTAATTGTGTAATACACTTTGGAGCTGCATCAATTGTATTGAAGTCTAATTTCTCTTACCTATACCTTTGCCTTTCCATTGTTGATTCATATGACATCATGAAACTAACAAGCGTTGCTCCAGGGCTTGTGAAACTCTTGAAGAACGAGTTTTCACTTTCAGACCTTGAAGTGGTCCTCATCAATCCAAATAATGGAGAGTCAATAAAATAAGCTGGAATCTAAAAATCTCGAAGATTGAACATTTTTGTCAACCATTTGTGTTTTTTCAAATCAAAATCCTCAATCAATTGTGCCCATTTCTCTTCACACGCCAATGGTTCAATGAACATATTCCAAACAATCTTATCAAAACGTTCTTTGAAATCTATTTCATTGTATATTTCTTTACAAATCTGCTTTGGATAAAAGAGTTATTAGTTTAATCACACGAGATACAAAATAGGCATGTGATTGATCAATATTTGAATCTCATGAGATCCTTTCTGATCTCATGAGATTCACTCTGAATCTCATGAGATTCCACTTGAATCTCAGGAGATTCCATTCACTAGTATAAATGTCAGCTTATTACTTGAATCTCAGGTGATTTACTAGTATAAATATCAGCTTATTCCTTTAATCTCATGAGATTCAAGTGGAATCTCATGAGATTCAAAGTGAATCACTAGTATCAAAAATTGTTCTAAAAATTGGAATCTCATGAGACTTTTGATACTAGTAATAAGTTGTTTTGAATTTGAAATAAGCTGACATTAGTATAAATGGAATCTCATGAGATTCAAGTGGAATCTCATGAGATTCAAAGTGAATCACTAGTATCAAAAATTGTTCTAAAAATTGGAATCTCATGAGACTTTTGATACTAGTAATAAGTTGTTTTGAATTTGAAATAAGCTGACATTAGTATAAATGGAATCTCATGAGATTCAAGTGGAATCTCATGAGATTCAAAGTGAATCTCATGAGATTCCATTTGAATCTCATGAGATTCAAAGTGAATCACTAGTGTCAAAAGTCTCATGAGATTCCAATTTTTAGAACAATTTTTGATACTAGTGATTCACTTTGAATCTCATGAGATTCAAATGGAATCGCATGAGATTCAAGGAATAAGCTGATATTTATACTAGTAAATCACCTGAGATTTAAGTAATAAGCTGATATTTATACTAGTGAATGAACAATTTTTATAACAATTTTTGATACTAGTGATTCACTTTGAATCTCATGAGATTCCACTTGAATCGCATGAGATTCCATTTATACCAATGTCAGCTTATTTCAAATTCAAAACAACTTATTACTAGTATCAAAAGTCTCATGAGATTCCAATTTTTAGAACAATTTTTGATACTAGTGATTCACTTTGAATCTAATGAGATTCCACTTGAATCTCAGGAGATTCCATTCACTAGTTTAAATGTCAGCTTATTACTTGAATCTCAGCTTATTACAAATTCAAGACAGCTTATCACTAGTATAAATGAGACACCTGAATTACAAATTCAAGACAGCTTATCACTAGTATAAATGAGACACCTGAATTACAAATTCAAGACAACTTATTACAAGTTTAAGACAGCTTATTACAAATGGAATCTCATGAGATTCCATTTACTAGTATAAATGTCATCTTAATACTTGAATCTTAGCTTATTACAAATTCAAGACAGTTTGTTACAAATCTCATGAGATTTCACCTTTAACTTCTTCCATAACTTCTTCCATAACTGTAACTTCTTCAACAATAACTTCGTTTATTTAGTTCTTCTTCATCCATTTGGAGCGATGTTTCTTCATCCATTTGGTTTAGTTTATTACTTAAATCTCAGCTTATTCCGGTGATGATGGTGATGTTTCCGGCGATGGTGGTGATGTTAGGGTTCGGATGATGGTGGTGATGTTAGGGTTTCGAGTATGATGATGGTGGTGATGGTGGCGCTATGTTCCGATGATGATGGTGATGTGTTCCGATGATGGTGGCGATGTTTGCGGTGTAGTAGGGATGGTGGCGATGTTCCAGCGGTGGTTTTAGGGTTCCTCCGGTAGAGGTGTGTTTCTTAGGAGAGAGAAAAAAATAAATAAATGAGATGAAGGTGTGTTTTTTTGGGCATTATATATGTGTGAAGGATTGAATCATGGCCATTGGATGTGAATGAAATGGATGGCCAAGATCAAGTAATTTGATCTTTTTTTTGCCTTTGCTTTTTGAGGATCTCATCTCTTGAACATATATCATTTTTTAATATTATTTCAAATACTTATCAAATCCTAAAGCAAAAATGATATTTCTTCCTACTTGATATGCCTACATATCCTCCTACTCACTGGATGACAAGTGTCAGAACTGACGATTTGAATGCGAAGAGATAATGAGTGAAGAAAAAACATAAAATATTATCGTGGCTAGAAGGATATTTAAGAATATATTGTAGATGTATATAACAAAACTTAATCCTAAATTACTCTATAATACAATTCTCAAATGGTCGGTGGCACTATAGCAGCTACAATGCTTGCTACAGTGCTACAGTATCGGCCCAAAAAATAGCCCAAAACCTGGCCCAAACTAAAAAAAAAAAATTACAAAACGGATCCTCAACTTTTAATTGTTTACGACTTTTTTACATAAACTTAAAAAAAAAACCCCTCAAGTTTTTTTTATTCGCCCCCGCCACAACGCGCGGGTTAAATTCCAACTCGTTCATTTACAAACTCTAAACTTATCATAAATCCCTCAACAACCAAATGGACTCTTAAAAATGTTACTTTTATAAACTCCCAAGCGTATTACTAATTATACTATATAATTAGTAAGCAAGATTGTTGCCCCGAGGTTTCATTAATGCTCCGTTGGGTGACCCGCCGGAAACGCATTGACCCGCCTGAAAACTTGACCCACGACCCGCCGGAAGACCCATTGACCCGCTATTTAATTTAACCCGATCTCTTTCTCTCTCTCAACAAAACACGTAGCATTGCTACGTGTCCCTCTCATCCCTCAATCAATCTTATCTCACACATCTCACACCACCCTTCTTCCTCACACTCTTACAAGATACACACACAATCAAACCTCTCTTTCTCACCTGAATCTAATCAAAAACCCACTTGGCAGTCGGTGGTGTTGATTTCAGTCAAATTAGGTATGTCAATTTACAAACCCTAATTAAATTGTTGATTTTGTGTGTTGTTTTATTTTTAGGGTTTTTTAATTTAACTTTTGATTTTGGGTTTTGTGTTAGGCCCATTGGACACGTTGGCGCATCTCATTGAGGAGCGGCTACAGAGATTTAGAAGGATTGTGTGGGAAGCTTATTTGAGGGGCTTATTGGCTTTTTGAGGTACTACTAATTTATAGTTTTTTAGTTAAAAGCCTTTTTTCGGGCCATGATGAATCACTTTTGACTTGCATATTTAAATCTTCATACTTACCAAAAGGAAAGTTGTTGGAGGTGGACTTATAAAAAAAACACTACCATATGTTCGTTTTCTAAAGCTATGTAAATGCTTAGCGGAGTGTGTGGAATAGAATCTATCGGGACGACAATCCCCACCTGGAATTTTCCTTGGTCACAAGTTGACCATGGTGCATTTAACATTGTGAATACTTTTTGGTTGTTGGCAAGCTTCCTATACATTTGGGGCAAAACTAGGTTAAGGCTGGGGTTCATGAGCTTAGTGCAATAATATTAATTAGACTTGATGAATTGTGTTTTTTGTTACATTTACTTGTTTTGACTTCGGAATACGTTATTAGTCCACCATTACTTCGATTTGTGGTCCTCTACTATACATTACTTGATTTACCGAATCACTACTTGGGATTCGGAAAGGAAATAACACTTTGAATTACTGTAACGCTACTTTTCTTATGATAAAAAAAAAAAATATTTCTTAAATTATTTATATACTATTTTTTTAATACCTATGAATTCACCAAAATTTATGTTGACCGTATTTGCATGTTTTTTCTCAGTTTTTATTTGTAGTGGGCATTGGAGCAATCGAGTGCTGCTGGATTTATATTTTTGATTAACGCTTATATTTGAGTTACCTTAAATTATTTGTAAACTCGATTTTAATATATAAGAAGGTGAACATTTATTTAAACAGTCTTTTTGAGGTCGTTTTTCGGACTTTGTGTTTTGTGCCCTGAAAAGTTAGCACCCAATGTTACCCATTCCGCTGCTGTTGTCTTGATTTTGGGGGGGTTAATTCCATTGTGATTCATATGACATCATGAACTAACAAGCGTTGCTTAGGCTTGTGAAACTCTTGATGAATAGTTGTTCACTTTCAGACCTTGAAAGTGGTTCTTCAATCCAAATATGGGAGCCAGAGTCAATAAAATAAGCTGGAATCCAAAATTTCTGAAGATTGAACATTTTTGTCAATCCATTGTATTTTTTTCAAATCATATATCCTAATCAATGGTGCCCATTTCTTTTAAACGTCAATGGTTTAATGAACATTTTCCCAAACGTTCTTGAAATTGTTTTCCCATTGTATATTTGCTTTACTAATATGTTTTGGATAAAAGAATTATTAAGTTTAAATCACATGAGAGACAAATTAGGCATGTGATCGAATCAATATTTGAATGAGAGATACAATAAGGCCTTGATATAGTAGATTACTCTGAATCTTATTTACTCTGAATCTCATACTCGAATCTCATGAGATTCAAAGAGAATCTCATGAGATTCAAAGAGAATCTCATGAGATTCAACATAAATCATTTGAGATTTCAAAGAGATCACCTGAGATTCAATAGTTATGTGAATAAAAATACCTTGAATGGAATTTTTTGCATAATGTGCCACATGCAAAGTCTGTGTTTGGATTTCTTCCGAACCAAGTGTGACACATTTCCTGTGATTATCGATGCCAATGAATGGTACAAACTTCATGTTGTACCTATATAAAAAACATTTTGTTAGTACTTGTAAGAACAAAAGAATCACATGAGATTCCAGAAGAATCTCTTGAGATTCAACTAGAATCACATGAGATTCAAGTGAAATCTAATAAGATTCGAAGGGAATCACAAGAGAAATCTGATGAGATTCAGTAGAATCACATGAGATTCCAGAAGAATCTCTTGAGATTCAACTAGAATCACATGAGATTCAAGTGAAATCTCATAAGATTCAAAGGGAATCACAAGAGAAATCTGATGAGATTCAGTAGAATCATATGAGATTCCAGAAGAATCTCTTGAGATTCAACTAGAATCACATGAGATTCAAGTGAAATCTCATAAGATTTACAATAATATCACATTTAAATCTCATGAGATTCAAGGAATAAGCTGATATTTATAAAAAATTAATATCAAATTTGAATCTCATGAGATTCCAGTAGAATCTCATAAGATTCAAAGGGATTCACAAGAGAAATCTGATGAGATTCAGTAGAATCACATGAGATTCCAGAAGAATCTCTTGAGATTCAACTAGAATCACATGAGATTCAAGTGAAATCTCATAAGATTCAAAGGGAATCACAAGAGAAATCTGATGAGATTCAGTAGAATCACATGAGATTCCAGAAGAATCTCTTGAGATTCAACTAGAATCACATGAGATTCAAGTGAAATCTCATAAGATTCAAAGGGAATCACAAGAGATTCAAAGGGAATCACTTGTGATTCCTAAAATAAGCCTAATTATAAAGCCAAAAACAGTGATTCACTTACTTGTTGCTGTTGAAGGTTGCATCAAAAGATACTATGTCTCCAAACTCTTTGTAGTTACATTTGGCAACTTCATCGGCCCAAAACATGGCAACCAACTCAGAGTTGTCTACCTTATACTGAAATGTAAAGTTCGGCACATAATTTTTTCTGTTTTCCATTTTGTTTATAAGCATTTGTGCGTCACTTTCACCTATAAACTGATTAACATCCCTTTGATGATTCTTAAAATCATCGCTCGTCCCGTGAACATATTCATACCCGCCTTTCATGCTACAATACAAGTTGTGTGCACGTGTTGCACCAATTTTATTTGTTGCAGCTTTGACAACAAACATTTTTTCTGATTGATTCATCTTTCTTTGTTTCTTTGTAAAATGTTTGTACTCTTTTGGGATAAGCATGTGATTGTGTTTGGGTTTAAAGCTCTCTAACTTGTATTTTCCAGAAACACTATCCAAAACTAATCTTATATGAGCTTTGCAACCTGTTGCATGAGTTGTTGTATTCCTTTTTTGTTTGTTATATTCGGGATCAAGAGTGTTGATATTAATACCTTTTGGAACACCTTCTTTGTTACAATAAATGTACTTATGTTGAACCGCTCCTGATTTTGTTTTCCTTTGGCCTCCTTTTTTAACTTCAAAACCAGCCATTTCAGCGTATTTTGTATACATATCTAAAGCTTCATCTATTGTACCATAGTAGGTCCCTTCAACTGGTATAGGAATTCCTTCTACATGAGGCTCCCAATAAATTGATCCACCAGGTGTCTCATTCTGCTCGTATAAAGTAGGTCTTGGTGTTCTCATACATTCTGTGTATAAAAAAAAGAATGACATTAGATTTATAATAATATCACATTTGAATCTCATGAGATTCAGAGTGAATCTCATGAGATTCAAGTGGAATCTCATGAGATTCAAAGTGAATCTCATGAGATTCCATTTGAATCTCATGAGATTCAAAGTGAATCACTAGTGTCAAAAGTCTCATGAGATTCCAATTTTTAGAACAATTTTTGATACTAGTGATTCACTTTGAATCTCATGAGATTCCACTTGAATCTCATGAGATTCAAGGAATAAGCTGATATTTATACTAGTAAATCACCTGAGATTCAAGTAATAAGCTGACATTTATACTAGTGAATGGACAATTTTTATAACAATTTTTGATACTAGTGATTCACTTTGAATCTCATGAGATTCCACTTGAATCGCATGAGATTCCATTTATACTAATGTCAGCTTATTTCAAATTCAAAACAACTTATTACTAGTATCAAAAGTCTCATGAGATTCTAATTTTTAGAACAATTTTTTATACTAGTGATTCAGTTTGAATCTAATGAGATTCCACTTGAATCTTAAGAGATTCGATTCACTAGTATAAATGTCAGCTTATTACTTGAATCTCAGCTTATTACAAATTCAAGACAGCTTATCACTAGTATAAATGAGACACCTCAATTACAAATTCAAGACAGCTTATTACAAATTCAAGACAACTTATTACAAATGGAATCTCATGAGATTCCATTTACTAGTATAAATGTCATCTTATTACTTGAATCTCAGCTTATTACAAATTCAAGACAGTTTGTTACAAATCTCATGATATTTCACCTGTAACTTCTTCCATAACTTCTTTTATAAGTGTAACTTCTTCAACAATAACTTCGTTTAGTTTATTTAGTTCTTTTTCATCCATTTGGAGCGATGTTTCTTCATCCATTTTGTTTAGTTTATTACTTGAATCTCAGCTTATTCTGGTGATGGTGGCGATGTTTTCGGCGATGGTGGTGATGTTAAGGTTCAGATGATGGTGGTGATGTTAGGGTTCCGAGTATGATGGTGGTGATGGTGGTGCTGTGTTTCGATGATGATGGTGATGTGTTCCGATGATGGTGGCGATGTTTGCGGTGTAGTAGGGATAGAGTTTGGCGGTGGTTTTAGGGTTCTTCGATGGAGGTGTGTTTTTTAAGAGAGAGAAAAAATAAATAAATTAGATGGAGGTGTGTTTATTTGGGCATTATATATGTGTGAAGGATTGAATCATGACCATTGGATGTGAATGAAATGGATGGCCAAGATCAAGTAATTTGATCTTTTTTTTGCCCTTGCTTTTTGAGGATCTCATCTCTTGATAAATAAAGTTTGTTATACAAAAAAGTCGTCCATAAATAAAAGTAAAAGGTCGGTTTTGTAACGTTTAGCAAACTTAAAGGTGTGTTTTGTAATTTTTTTTTTAAAATATATTAAAAATATATATTAAACTTCAACTTTTTTTATAAAATCGTGTGCATGTCAAAAGCATTGCAATATTGAGCTCGTTTTGTTCGCAATTCGATAATCTTTTTAGTGACATTTATTTCCGAATGAATCAATAGATATGTGTTCCATATTTGATAAATAAAGTTTGTTGTATAAAAAGTAGTAAATAGGTAAAAGTTGAAGGTCGTTTTTGTAACTTTTAGCAAACGCGAGAGTACGTAAACTTGAGGGTGCGTTTTGTAAATATTTTAAATATATATATTAAACTTTAATTTTTTATAAAATCGTGCGCATGTCAGAAGCATTGCAATATTAGGCTCGTTTTATTCGCAATTCGACAATCTTTTCAGTGACATTTTTTTCCGAATAAATCGATAGATTTACGTTCTATACTTGATAAATAAAGTTTGTTATATAAAAAAGTCGTAAATAAGTAAAAGTTGAAGATTAATCTTGTAACTTTCATTTTGTAATTTCTTTTTTTAATATTAAAAGGGTTGGGAATTGTGAGTTTCTAATTTTTTACTAATAAATTGGCTTGAGCATTTATACTCTTTTATATATAGTTATAACAAGGTTTTTAGCCCGCGCTTCGCTGCGGAGCGCGAGGCTATTCTTTTTTTTGGTAGAACAGAGCAAACGACGTTGAGCCAAAAGTAGATTCACGCGTGTTTCGCTCTACGAAACCATAACAGAATCTGAAAAAAATGATTCGATTTAGCAACGCATACTAATGAGGATTGAAGAATAAAGTTTACACGCAGAGTCTAAATACATGCATAATATAAAGTTTCTATTACATTGGAAAGTCTTTAAGATGCGTATTACATAAAAATATCAAATGCAATGGAAGAATTGATTGGTTTCCCTCTTAAACCTTATCGAGCTTCATATCAGCAGCGGACCAAGTTGACCAAGAGGCAAGCTTCCATCTCAAGGTTAACTACAACAGTTCCCACTTGCAGTTTAAAATGACATAAGTTTTTGTCGTCCGAATGTTTCTTGTGCATTTTCAAGAACTGGTTGTAGGTGTTTCCTTTGTGCTTTTGTGCAAAGTTGCAAGTGCCTTTGCACCTAAACATATGTTCTTATGTTTTTAAATTTGTTTGATTCATTGAACTGTGTTAGCCATGTTAATATTGACATATTGTACCTCAAGTTGCTGATGTCACCTTCTTTGAACATGAATTTGCATTTCTATTGCTTCGCTTATCTGCAACTAAACCATAGTTTTCCCAGTTAGATTCAAAATTAAAGGGTTTTATTCTCAGGCTTAGTATCAGGTAAGACGCTAAAAGGAAGGAACTGATTCACTGCTTTTCTAAAAATGGTTCACACCTATAATGTGTCAGCTTTTCAAAAGACGAGTCAGTTTAGTTTGCATGTTTCTCATAAATATTTAGCTTCTCCTTTGATATTGGCTCATACTTTTAACGTAACAAAATTTGCATAGCTTCATAACGGTTACTTACTTGGTTGTTTGAGGACTAACACTTGAATTGCTCATGTGAATTTCACTCGTTTCACCGTGGCGCGACCATATCTGCAACAAAAATCCTTGTTAAAATGACCTATCGTAATAAAACGCAGAAATTTGACTTTCGGTTTTAACCAGTTTTCAGGCGATCTTTAAGATAACAATCTGTGGCCAAAGTTAAAATGTCATTTTCCGAACATACTTTCATGTTTCGCCGGAAGGCTATTAACGGACTCGACAGTGCTCAAATCGGGTCGTTTTCAAATCTGCAAGCTTATTACTTTTTTATACACATATTTTTATACAAGTTTTTCTACATGATTTTATCCACGGTTTTATACACACATTTTTATAGACACGTTTTATACACATATTTTTATACACATATTTTTATACACGTTTTATACACACATTTTTTTTACAAACGTTTTTTATACACGTTTTTCTACATACTTTTATCCACGATTTTATAAATATATTTTTATTCACCACGTCGTTTACAGGACACATTTTTAAGTGCATTTTTTTAAAACGTGGAATAAAATGGTTGTGTAAAAACGTGTATATAATATATGTGTATAAAAAATGTGTGTATAATAAAAGTTTTTGTCTATAAAATGTGTGTATAAAACCGTGGATAAAATCATGTAGAAAAACATGTATAAAAATATGTGTATAAAAAAGTAATAAGCTTGACAGATTTGAAAACGTCCGATATTGAGTCTGTCGAGTACCGTTATAGCCTTCCGGCGAAAACATGAAAGTTGTTCGGAACTGGACATTTTACTTTGCACGTGGGTTGGTAGTCTTTAAATCGCGCTTTGCATGATAGCGGGTCAAAACGAATAGTCAATTTTCTGCAGTCTTTATTACAAAATATAATAAGTTCCAGCAGAAATCCCGTAAGCTTTTGCGTCATTTTCTGTTGAGATTCAGGTTCTGGTTAAAACTAAAAAGTTGTCCGAAACGTTTGTTTCGCAATTAAAATCTCTTTAGAACCCGTTAAGTCAGGTCCGAAAAAGTGATATAGAGGGTCGTTTTGGACGGGTCAGATCTAGAAAAATAAATATAGTTATATAAAGGACTTAAACGATGCAAGCAATATAATATAAAAGATCGTTAGAAATATATAACGAAAGTTATTTCATTTTGTTCATTAAAATTTGAATGTTATACCAATGTTTTGTGTTGTTATCCTTTATTTGGTTGACTAGGACAGCATATGTCAAAATTGGGATAAGTAAGTTAGTCATTTATGGCATTTGCCCTAAAAAGTTTAAGTTTAAACAGTAGTTGGACTAATTCCAAGAACTATTTTAAAGTTGGGTTGAAAGTGTAAATATTAAACCACTTGTACTTTTATATAAGAATAAAACTGAAAAAATAAGATGAAAGTGAAAAATACATAAACTTTAGAGTGCAAAAGTGAATATTGGCCATATAATCATCTTCCTCAACCCCGTATATCAGCAACTTTGGTTTCTGTCATTTTATAAATAAATTGAAACTAACACTTCTTCCACTAATATAACCCAAAACCTTAAGTTCTAGACTATATATTCACTTGTATTACGTTAAACCCTAAATAAAATCAGGCTTGCATCTATAACATGGGGGCCCCGAAAATTTGAGGGCCCTGTGCGGTCGAGCACCCTGCACGCCTTAGAATCCGGCCCTGTGTGATGTTCTTGAGAAGATATTGATAACATTGGATGTGAAGGATCTCATCCGATGCAAGAGCGTGCGTAAGTTCTGGCATTCTTTAATCTCTAGTAGTCGTTTCGTTTTTTTAGAAAGGCATCTGTATATAACAACAACAAAAGAACAATAGTTACAACAATGATCATAACAATAATAAATTTGGACATAGAATGATTCTTATGTCAGGTCGTGACTATAATTTCATTAATTGCTATATTCTTGGTTCTGCTAATGGCCTCGTATGCATTAAGGCTGGAGCTGAAATTTTTGTAGCCAATCCCTCTACTAGAGAAGTTAAAAAATACAAAAAAGGTCCCTACCGTATGATACTTTAACGATCAGATCATACTCGTGTTGGGGTTTTGGTTATGATTCTAGGGCCAATGATTACAAGGTTGTAGGCTGGTCCATAATAGATAACAATCCCATATGTTTTCAAGTGCTAACTTTAAAGTCAAATGTTTGGAAAGATGTTGGAAAGCTCGAGTATACATACCTATACAACCCCATTGGTTTGTTATGCAATCGGGCTTTACACTGGTTGATGAAGGATCAAAATAATAAGGAAGTAATTGTTTCTTTTAATCTAATCACAGAGGAAATAACAAAAATCCCTCTACCCAGTGACCCAAGTTATGAAGCTACTACGTATAGCCTTCTGGGGATTATCGATGAATGTTTATGCATATACTTCGATCTTCACTCTCCTATTTGGGTAATGAAAAACTACAATGTACCACACTCTTGGACAGCGTTTCCGTCAAGGCATGCCCGCAAGCATAATGATGTTGAAGACTACTTGAAAAACCTCAAGGATTACGTTCCAAACACGAGTATCTTTGATGAGAACATCAAATATAGACAGGATTTGGATTCTATTGGTTCCCCTATATTTGTACAAAGCCTTGTATCTCCCCATTTTACTGGAAGACAAAAGAGAAAGAATGATGCTCATAATAGCAACACGAACGATAAGGTGAATTCAAGGCTAGAGGTAAGGCTAAAATAGCTTGGAAGACTATCAGTAAGCTAAAGATACAAGGGGTATTGGGCTTCAAAGATATTAGTACTTGGAATGAAATGCTTTTGACCAAGCACATATGGAATATAGCTGCTAAAAAAGATACCCTTTGGGTTCAGTGGATCCATATGATTAAATTGAAAAGAAGGAGCTTGTGGTTGATTGATACTGAAGTAAATGATAGCTGGATTTAGAAGGTTCTTCTTGGTTTAAGAGATAAAGCCAGGAAACATATTAAACAAAGAATTAGAAATGGTGAAAATGAAAACACATCAGTATGGTTTGATAAATGGTGTAATATTGTACCTTTGAGTGATTACATTACCTCCAAAGATCTATATGATGTTAGATATGATCATGATGCTTCTGTGGCTAGTATGATTAGCAATGGTCAGTGGAAATGGATAAATGAATGGAAAGATAAATTTGCAGAAATCTGTAAAATTGATGTTCCTATTCTTAACAATGAGAATGACAAAGCCATTTGGAGAGACAATAATGGGCAGATAAAGAATTTCTCTATTAAACAAGTATGGGAAGATTATAAGATTAATGGTCCAAAGGTCAATTGGGGAAATCTAATTTGGTTCACTCAAAGCATTCCAAACCACATGTTCATTGTGTGGCTTGCTATTCATGGAAGATTTCAGACCCAAGATAGGATGTATGTGTGGAATAATGACTAATATGAGATGCTCTTTATGTAATTCTTGTATGGATTCACACAGCCATTTATTCTTCCAATGTAGTTACCCTATAAGGATTTGGAAGGCCTTGAAGCTAAGGTTCATGATGCAAATGTTCCTAATGATTGGCATTCCCTTGTCAATTATTTGGCTAGTATGGGAAAAAACAAATGTATCAAGGTCATTCTCAAAAAGATAGTGTTTGGAGCAGCTGTGTACTTTATTTGGCAGGAAAGGAATAGAAGACTTTTTACCTCAGTCAAAAGAAAGGTAATTGATCTTCTTGAAGCCATTCTCGAAGTGATCAAGTTGAGATTGGTTAGCCTAAGAGTTACCAATAGTCAGAATGGGATGGAAGTGACAAAGAAATGAAACATCAAATTCATAATTGTCCTCAGGAAGACTAAACCCTGATTAAAGAGGTGTTTGGGTTAAGAACATTTTCATTGAATTTTCTGATTTGGAAGGTTTAACCACATATGGCTGGTATTTTGAGTGTCCTTTGAAGCTAATAAGGTATTTCAAGAGTTGTAATTGGCCTTAGGAGAGATTATTGTTCTTGTCCATGCTTGTTGGCTTCTTGGGACTCTCATAAGGCAGTTTCTGTGAAGATTTGATCTGATATGAAATAATGGCAATTGTACAGTTGTGTTGCTGGTATTATATGAACATGGGCGAAGGCCTTATTGCAAGATGGTTGTTTAAGAGATAATTTAATGAATGGCCTTGAGCCAGGTCTTCTAAACTAGCAAGTTTTATGTTTCTCTAATTGGCCTTGGGAGGAATTAGTGTTTCATGAGCTTGTTGGTTTTTTTGATGTCCAAAAGAAAGGTTTCTCATTAAGAAGGGTAATGATCTGCTGCATGGTTCAAAGCTACTAGGAATAGTGAGTTACGAAAGATGGAACTACTTGGTCCTAGTATTTGAACTATCATAGGAGGAATGGTTGGTTCTCACTTAAGGTGTGTGTTCCCAATTACGGATGCCCCTTTGAAAGAAATGTAGGTAATTGGTATAACCCTTATTTGGAGAGGTGTGGGAGCTATAACCTTCGTAATGATGCCTCCTCTTTTTTTCTTACTTGATTATTGTGGATGATGGCTGAATGATCATGGTAAGGAAAGAGGTTGGAAATGTAGTTATGATGTTATGGTTGGTGCAAATTCAGGGTGAATGTTAGCTGGCAGTTTTTGTGTTGATAGGATATATACTCTGTATTTCCTCTGCTTTTGTTTAGAATATCCAGCATAGCAGACTTATGTGTTGTCTTGTCTGATATGGGTGGATGGTAATATAGGATAATATGTTGATTTAGCATGTTGTTTGAATATTCAGTTTGGGTCTGTCCATTCTGAATTCCGTGTTTGTAATCTTTGAAATTTAATATATAGTTCACCCTTTTGCACCAAAAAAAAAAGTTATGTTGTTATTATATGATTTTAATTAAATTCTTTTATAAACATAGGACCAATGTTTATGGTTCATGCTTTATCCTTACAGATTCTTGTATTATTTTCATATGTAGTAAAAAGTTCTTTGACAAAACGTACGTAATAATTTTCACTATACTGAAGTTCAATATAATCCTAGTTAAACATGTGACGATGAAGCTCGATTGATATGTCACTAGTCCATGTGTTCTGATCTTCTGCCGATCATTGTCATATATTTTCCTTCCATTCAAAATATGTTGTCTTTCAGTTGTACCTATTTTACTCACTATATATTGATATGATTTTTCAGTTGATTAAGAGAGATTCTTTGGCTACCTCAGCAAGTTCCCGAGTTTGATGATGACACTGAAATAAAGATGACTCCAGATTGCATGAAACCTTGCTTGTTCTTCAATAAGACCGTGCTTTAAAGATCCATTATTATTTATGTATTGATCGTTACATATTACCTTTGTTTTGATGGATTCAGTCATTTATGTTCAATGGATTTTTATCATTTGTGTTACTTGGTCTAATTAATAGTGTTAACAATGTTTCAAATTTTGTTACACTAGAGATCGAGTCTTTGCACCAAACATAGTTTGGAAATATCATGTCTTGTACTTAAAATTTGGCTCATATTGTTTAACGCTAGGGCGATTAGAGATCAGCAAAGTATCACGTCAGACGCCTCGTATAATGGTAAGTTGATCACTAGGTGTGTTTTATGCTGAGTTGATAGATTCATTTTTACCAACTAAAATGAAAAATATATTATCAATTTTATTAAAAGGCAACAACACTTCATTAAATGCTCTCCTTTAATGCCCGGGTCGACCCGCCGGTGAGCCGCCAGAAAACCTGCTGGACGTTCGGTCAACCCGCCGAAAACCCGCCGACAAACTAACCCGATTATTTATGTTTTGTGGCTATACACGTGTGTCTACCCGAGTACATGTGTCTCTTTCTATATCTTCCTCATCAAACCATTACCGACCCCCCATTTTCTTCTCCTCACATAAAAAAAATACACACAAAATCACAAATCAAAACCTAAATCAAATTGGTGCTTAACAGTCATTGTAAGTTTGTTAATGAAGCCATAAAAAAACACGCACAGATCCATCCACCGCCTGAAATCATCTCTCTGTACCGCGCTCGCCTTAACCCTAGAAAAAGGAAAGAGTCTTCAGGTTTGTGTACATGCGATCTTCATTTAATTATAATCACAAGCTTTCTAAAAGAATCATATAAGTTTTATCTGAAATATATTTTTATAATTGTATGATGTGTTAATTGTTAATTGGGTTTTTTTTAGTTCATATGATTTGATTTTGAATGTGGTTGCGGCTGCGATGGTGGAAGTGGAGGAGGGGGAAGAAGAAGGTTAATGGTTAAAGTGGAAGGATTTTATCCTTTTTATTGAAAACGGTAGATAATAACTTCTGTTTTCATTTGGTTTTGCTCAATAATTCATTAGCAGTTAGCTTATTTCTTTTTCCGTGCATAATAGGACCTCTTAATGTGGTAGTTGATATTCAATCTACATAAGGGGTGTTTGTTTAAGCTTATTTGGCCAACTTATGAGCTTATTAAACTTTTGAAAAGCTAATAAGCTCACAATTTTTCTACAACGTCTGCCAAGTCTGTAGTCTGTGGCGGTTAAACCTGGGAAGTCTTTCATATACTCGAAAATCTTTGTCCATTTTACGTTGCACGTGAACGTTATGAAGAAGGAAGGATTACCGTGTACGCGACAAATGGTAAGAGCATCAAGGTAATGGCTATACATATACCGTGGTCTGCCTGTGAAAGATTGTGGTAATATCAACCTGCCACTGATATCATAGCCATTATTGTCTCCACGTATAATGGCATCATAGATACCCGAAAGATATTCATTCCTGATATCGTTTTGATGTTCACGTATAAAATCTATTCTGTTATATTCAATGGCACAAAAAGCAGTGTCTGCCTGTTCTTGATAGGAAATTATAGCAGTTAACATGATCATGAAGGTAGTATGCGTAGTATGCCTTCATCGTTAAGCGTCTTCCTTCGGCAGAAGCGGATCTTGAACAACTGAAAAGCTTCATGTCTTTTGAGTAACCATCTTCTCCATATATAAATAGTAACGGGAATTGCAGATAACCTGAACGCTATGCAATTATGATGTCGTAGTCCATTTTGGTTTCCGGTCCGGCTTCATATACTATAGCACCTAGCATATCACCCTTTGGAAGTTCATATTCTCGAGTACCTATGACGCTATACAGTCTGACCTTGAAATCCGGAACCTCTTCAGCCAAATATTTTTCGCGCACGGTCCTAAATAATTGCACTAACGTGTTGTGAGCATCTAGAAACTCTATCAGGCCTTCAACAATATCTCTACGGAGTGTGCTGATTTTCCGTTTTCCAAAAAAGGGCGTAAACCGATTATCAATATCGTTATCCGTATCGTAAATTTATAGTTTCAAGAAACCGTGGAGGTTTACTCCTTCGGGCGTGACATAAAGAACCTATCCAATGATATAGCTGACCCAAAATCTTAAACACGTAAGGGCCTCGACCAATGTTAACTGAGTCATCGATACGCGCACCAATGATGTCATGCTAAAGATGATGATAACAGCTGGATATGGGACCCAGGCGGTCAAATCATGCAGAAGATAAAAGGACATGAAGAGTCCACGTAACCAATGACAAACTGCCAAAACGGTACAAAGGACGCGGAACAAGGCAGGAGTAAACGAAAATTTGATCGCGGAACTTTAAGTCTAGTAACGCTCACCGCACGTTATAATTATACCACGTACAGTAAGCAAACTAGACTGGGGGGACTTGATGACGTATAGTATGAGCACCAAGCTTACTGGGCTTAGTTCATAATATACGTATATGGGCCCAGGCCCAATACAACAAATAGTTAGACTACTAAGCCTGACAAGGGCCATGCTCCGGATATTTCAAAGACGCACGTGAGTATCTTCTCAACCGCACCCGTGCGCCTCCGCAGACAAACACTGACCGCGGAAGAACACTCGCATCCGCAAACACGATTATACGTGGACCCTTGCCCGACAAGGGACCCACTCCGGCCACCAACAGTTACAAGCGAAATACTAGGAAACCCTAGTATTGGGCTTGCCTATAAATAAGGGTCATTTCACACCCCAAAAAGGTTCATTCTGTCTAATCATTAGCTCTCACACATACTCTGACATTCTCTGACAAACATGTGTACTTACTCTCACGCCGGAGCTTAATCGCGGGGTCCGCCCTGCGATAAGGCTAACGGTTTATTCTCATTTGTGCAGAAAATCATCACTTCTCTTACTCTAGTACAAGATCAAGCATTCAAGTCACTTGGAGGCCCGGCCCGACAAAGGACTCCAACACCTTGCTAAACCCGACACGAATTTTGTACTAACAAGTACAATCAACAAGGTATATATTTTGGAGACTTTTAGACAAAGACTTAGGCTTAAAAATTCCAGAAACGTCATTAGATCAGATCCATGTGTCAACACCATTTTCAGAAAGGGTGAAGTTTCCAACTCGAGAGATGTTAGGATTTCATTTTATACGACAAAATTATAGAATTATTATAGTTTAATATAATTCTATACGCATAGACTAGAATAGGCATTATTGTATAGTTGTAAGGCGTATGGGCTATATATACCCCTCTAAGGCTTCGATGGAGGGGTTGAGACTCTTGTAACATTTTCCATTTCCATTCTATTTTACACACATTTGTTTCTCTCTTTACTCTCTCTCTCTAAACATGGGTATCTTGTGGTTTGAGTCTCCTCGACCACCGGATCTATGATTCTTTAAAACTGTCAATTGGTATCAAGAGCCTTGGTTTTATTCTTGGGTCGGGCCTGTTTGATTGTGTCATCCCGTGTCTCAAAACTGTCACTTTATTTTTAAGAGCTGTCAAAAAATGTCTTGTCTTTCTGGTCTCAAATCTGATATAATATTGTTATACTTTTCTGGTCAAATCAGTCAAAAGCACAAGCAGTATCTGTGTGATTCTTTTTACGTCTGTTCATGCTTATTTCATACTTAAGCTTATTTTCAAAGCTTAATGTTCATGGCTTATCTTCAAACCTGCTTAT
>BQNB010045472.1:0-7500 GCA_026074375.1 Tanacetum coccineum
AGACTTCGATAAGATATACTTATCGAATTCATACACTTGTTTGTATCCACACTTCTTTAATGCAGGATCAGAAATCAAATTCTTACAAAGTTTTGGAACATACAACACATTACACAAAGTAATAGATCTTCCTGAACTAAATTCCAACACCACGCTTCCTTTTCCATGAACATGAGCGAAATGATCATCACCCATGTAAAGTACAGACCCGTCTTCCATCGATTCATATGTCTTAAACCATCAACGATCTTTACAAACATGAGTTGTGGCACCAGAATCAATCCACCACGCAATTGCATCAACCTACGCATAAAATGCTTCAGAATTAGTGAAACCGAATATTTAACAAATCTGTTCCAAACAAGCACTAAATTCTGACCTTGGTCTTGGGATTGGTCCTTAGACCCCTTTCCCGAACCACCAGCATTTTCGTTTTTCTTGTTAGCACTACGGCAATCCCTCTTGAAGTGACCAGTCTTTCCACACTTCCAACATTCCAACTTAGGTTTCTTATTGGAAATAGAACCACTGTTGTTCTCTTTGAAACCACGTTTCTTTCCTTTGTTTTGTTTGTTGTTCTTATTCTTACCCTCTTTGGTCATATTCATAGAGGGTCCATCCACTTCTTTACCCTTGCCCTTGTCACTGTCTTGCGCCCTTAGAGATTCCTCTATACTCAAGTGACTACCAAGTTAGACCAAAGACAAATCGTCTTTACCATGTTTTAAAGTGTGTGTGAAATCCTTCTAGGAAGGAGGCAACTTATCAATTACACTTGAAACATAAATGGATTCATCCATTTTCAAGCCATGTTGTGTGTATAGTCTAAGGATCCTAAGGAGTTCATTAAATTGTTCCATGACGGGTCTAGAATCGACCATCTTGTAATTATTAAAATTACTCACAAAGAAGTTCTTACTAAAAGCATCCTCTTCCATGTACTTGGATTTGAGTGAATCCCACAACTCCTTAGCCGATTCAACATTCTGATATATATCAAAGAGAGAGTCAGACATACCATTCAATATGCGTCCTCTGCATATGTAGTCGTCATTATCCCACTTTGTTCTTCGCCTAATCGCTTCCACTGTATCATCCTCCATCAATTCCGACATCGGTGTAGTCAACACATAAACCACCTTCAAAGTCAACAAGAAATGCATCTTCTTCTGCCATCGCCTAAACTCATGCCCCTCAAACTTATCAAGTTTGTCAAAGTTCGTTGTCATCTCTTTCACCGTACTTCCTCCAACCATGATTACCACAAGAAATACTTTATACGTTTGTTAGATATTGTGTGGTGTTAGGGTTCGTGATAATCCTGAATTTCTTACTTGTATCGTGTTGAGTTCACTTTTAGTATAAAGTATTTCGGCCCTATATATGCCTGGGTTGTACGAAATCTCTATCGGGATAATACAAGAAGAATATCAATTTGTGTTCTAGGCACAAGATCACAAATCAAGAACTAAGAGGAATTGTAAAGTGTTTTTCGTTCTGTATCTTGAGACACAATGTTACTGTATGTATATACAAGAAAAAGGTGTCAGTTTCGGGTAGTTAGAGTTGGTTAAAACCGTATTATATAACCAACTGTCATAGACTTTATGGCATAACATTATCTGTTATGGCGTAATATCCATACACATTTCACTTGTTACGGCGTAACATTATCTATTATGGCGTAATCCAACAAGTCTTTGATTCTGTCAATCTGTTACGGCGTAACCTAGTCGCATAGGTTACATAATCAACCCCAAAGCTTTGTCCATTACCCCACAGGTTATTACGGTGTAAACATACAGTTTACGACGTAAACCCTGCATTTCCTGTCTTGATAGATTTCACATTAGCTCAACGAGTGTGCACTCCACACTTTCCTAACTCGTATCCGAGCAAAACATGAAATCTCATTGGTCTCTAGTAAATCGTCATTACCTAAATGGCTGTCGATGACACTAAAACTACCAACACAAAATAATTCGAAATTATCACAACAACCTGTTGTAACAAATCTGTCCCAAAAGTGCATTTCAAAACCCAACCAAACACTATTTTATCCCTCTAAAATCCTATACAATGCCACACTTGATCATCACACACCTCATAAACATCATTAATACTATATTTTCCAGAATCAATCTCAAAAATGCATGGCCATTTTAAAGAAGAAAATGAAGAAACAATGGATAAAACTTACAAGAATGAGAATAAAATTAGTGAGTCAAGCATAAATGGAGTCCTCCTTTATGCTCTTGCTTATTCGAACCAAACCAAACATCAAAATAATCAAAACAACCCCATAACTCACGAAATTATGTATTTCTTGATCTCTAAATGATGCTTATAACACAAAAGAAGTGACTATCAAAAGATTCTTGAAAACCCCTAATAAATTTATGAAACCCTAACTTTGTGATTCTTGATTAATCTTGAAATTGGATGAATCAACCCCTTTGGAACACCTTAGAATACCCTTGAGATGATCTTAGAACGCATGAATTAGATCAAAAATGAAAAACTATGAATTTTTGGTGGTGGTGTTTTTGTGCCGTGGGTATGAGGAGAGAAAAAGGGATGGATGAGTTTTGTTTTTGGTTGTGTGTGTGTTTTTGGGCCGGCCTGTATGGCATGTATATATTTTTTGATTTATTAATTGTGTATATTAAAGGTAAGAAAGTGTAGTTTAAAATAAAAGGTAGAAGGTTAAACGTAAAGTTTTAGCAAAATTTAACGTAGACGAGAAACGAAACGAAAAATGCTAAAATAGGAATCATGAATCATCAGGGTATATGATGGGAATACTGAACTACGAACGATACTTAGACGGCTAAAAATCCTAATTACGGCTCAAGCTTAACTAGAAACACAAAATTTCCAATTCGGTAAATAGTAAAAAGCAAAATTTTTACGTAAGGGTGAAAATAGAAATAAAATATGAATAAATTATTTACCTGAAATTTATGAAATGTTACAGTCAACCCCCGTTAAGGGAACTCTAGTCCCCAGAGTTCAACGGGTTACTTCAGCAGGCTAGGTGGTTGAGGAGATATGGGTACTTGCTATTGAATTGGTCTTCTCGCTCCCATGTGAATTCAGGTCCTCGTCGAGGTTTTCAATGAACTTTGACAATAAGGATACGGCTCTGCTTTAGTTGTTTGACCTCATGGTCTATGATCTTTACAGGGTCCTTGATAAAACATAGCTTGTTGTCGGGTCGAATTTCATTTGATGGAATGACAAGGTTTTCACCAGATAAACATTTCATTTAATGCAGCAGCTAAAGCTCCTATCTTTAGATATGCGTCAAAACATGTCTGAGGGGTTCAATAAAACATTTAAACAAGGTAGCAATTGAATACTAAATAAATAATAGTTAATTCAGAAATGTCTGCAATGTGCGTGTAGGTACGAATGAATGGTTAATAAAATCCTTAATGAAAAGATTGAATATCCGTACTGATGAGAAAACAAGCGAAAACAAAGACTCACTATATCATACCGATGATCAGTGAAGCATATATCAAGTGACAATATGTATCAAAGTCAAAAATGTATTTGTGCCAATAATCAATGTGAATAGAGGGATCAAATAATTTATTAATCTTCAAATGAAATTAATGTCAATACAAAGGGGTTATAATGAGTTTGATATTTCAATATTTGAGAATTCTGAAAGAGAGATTAAATATCTTATGAACAAGGCAGGGAACAATCATTAATCCATACAACGAAAGAATGAGTAGATCATAAAAGAAGAATAGTCATAGCATCGCGAGAGGAATGAATGAGGGTGTATGAAGAAACAATAAAAGATATCGCGAGCATGTAAAGTATGAATATGTCAATGACTTAAGAGAGCACGTATAAGAACGTATGTACAAATGTAATAATGATCAAAAGAATAAACATAGAGAATGATTCGCATAACAATTTACAAATCAAGGAAATATAAAGGATCATTCGTACGAATAATCGAGCAAACAAAGAATCAATTGATCATAATAATGGTAGGATAGAAGTAGGTGTCAAGAATATCAAAATATAGTAACGGTCAAAATAAGAAGAAATGAGCGTAAAGAACCATTTGATCAACAAAACGAACGTAGATAGTCCTTTGTTTTATGAGATTACAAACCAGAGGACCATGGAGAGTCATCCATAAAGTTAATCGAGGTACACATAAAAATTAATATCAATAGCTGAAAGAGGCACATGTCTTAAAGAAACAATATGTTAAGGATGCTAAACAAGATAGGTGAATTAATTATATAAACAATTAGTTATTAAATAGAGTTAAAACCAAATGGCTAAAATAAGCACATATTAATGAATGGTTTATCAAGGTTGTTAAAATGAGATATGAGAACTTAATTGTACAAACAATTAATTATTGAAAGGAGTAGGTATATCCATACCACAAAGCAAACAATACATTGAGAGTTATTTTTAAAGTAAATGTTTTAAATAAAAAGGGTCATTATTAACCCTGATGGTCGAGATTCTCTCTACGAAGCAGGGAATGTTGGTTGTGTTGTTCCCAAATGATATTCAGTCGGAAGACATGACCTTCATTGGTGTGGTTCGTCTCAAGGGTCTTTATGCGTGATTCGCTCTCGGCATCTTGAATCTCATTTTGATCTAGGTGAAAAATCATGTCAGCCATACGTTTGGCTATGAGTCGCTTGATAGCTGTTGAACTTAGTAGTTGTCTTCTTGGCGGTATGATTATCCAAAAATCACAAGAAGTTAGAAGAATGTCACGTTAATGAGTCGTGTTCCAAAAGTAGATATTCAAAGGCGTAATGTACGAGGTGACAAGTTAATTGTAGTATCCCAATTAGCCGGCATGTTTCTATGCAGTGGGTTACGTAGAGACGTATGCGTTTTTAAAAATATACGAGGCGAGTGTTCAAACTCGGAGTCGAATAATCAATGGGATAGTCAAACTATGTCGAATTTCAATATCGTCGAAAATGGTATTATGGAAAAAAATCATGTGAAGTTCTAGAGACCATTGCATCGCTAACAATGTCTTGAGAAGGTTTTAGAAATCGTTCTATCACTCGCCGTTTTGAAAATAATCGAGACAGTTGTGTCATTCACAATGTCTTAAGAGGAGAGTTTTAGTATTTATACAACGTTTATATAGAAATATAGTGTCACACGAGAAAGTAGATATAAGCGATCGTAAATAATCAACATTTATATAAATTATTTTTATATAAATAAGTAGCGATACTCTTGAAGATAGGCGTAAGATATCGAAAAGAAAGTCAAGTATTATATAATCATTATCCAAATAATACTAGTAGTAATGCTCGAGGGAGTAAATATAAGGAACCAGGAAGTATGCGCGCATGGATATCGAATAAAACGAGAAGAGACTCTTAATTTTAGAAAAATAGTCATAGTCTAGGTTTTGAAAACGACCCAGTTCTCTATGACCTCAGCTCTGATACCAATCTGTCACACCTCCAAAATCGAACGACAGCGGAAAGGTAACCGGGGTTTAGACTTCAAAGCACAAAGTACAAGTCACAGAAAACGACCTCAAAATGAGACGTTTTAAAAATACATTTCAAAAATGTTTCACATTCGATACATTAAAAGATCACAGTTTACAAATAGGTCCTAACAGTTTTCAAAATTTCCCAAATATTCAAACACATCATAAAGTTTAGTTAAAGTTTTCTTCGAATGTAAATAAGATAAAGATTTTACAGAACACAGTATTTTCAAAAAAAGTTTTATCGAATGTATTAACTGTAGAGTCTCCAAAGTACATATCCGTGCGGCTTCTCTCCGAGCAATATACCTGAAAGACCTGAGATAAAACATGCTAAAAAGTCAACAAAATTGTTGAGTGAATTCATAGGTTTTAATCGCAAAGTAGTGATTAAGTAAATTGAGTAATGTTATGGAAATCAAGAATAGTGCTCCAAAGAGAAGTTAAGTGGACCGCAAGATTTAAGTAATGTAGAAAAGTGAAACATATTCAGCATGTCCAAAATAAGTATTATTACACTAAGCTTATGACCCTGAAACCTTAACTGTTTGTGCCCCTAATAAATGTAGGATGTCTGCCAATCAACCTAGAAAGTTCCTTAAATGTTAAATGCGCGACATGGTCAACTAGAAATCATAATTCCGGACGAGGATTGTCAATCCCGATAGATGTATTCATAACACTCACGCTTATTACATTAGTAATTAACGGTTCATGATTGAAAGGGGACTTAGGTGGTAGTGAAGGTACTTAGGCAATATCTGGTATAGCATACAGTTTAAAAAGCACTTGCGCCAAATTGTAAAAGTAAGTAAAGTAGCATGTATCTCTCCCCGTGAAGTTTGTAAAAACAATTAAAAAAGAAAAGGGGCTATGAACGCACTTTGAGCGAAACGAAAAAAATCAAATCATCTAAACGCTGAAATAAGCCAAACACTCCTAAAATAAACCCAAAATAAACGACGCAACTTATAAAAATGAACTAATACTCACACAAAAGAAAACGTAACAGAAGAACATTTTTATAAACGTTTTACTTTATCCGAAACAAGTATGGCATTGCACTCTAAATTTTATAGACCATGATAACCAAAAATATAAGTCTTAATCTACATTAATATGATTTCCAAAACATGTTTTTATTTTACTTCTTACCGCTTAAATTACACAAGTTATCCACATTAGGTTTACGTCTAACAACTATTTTTTTACAACAATTCTGTAATCTTCCAACTTGGCAAACGCATAAATCAAAATCCGTAATTGATAAAAAATATGAGGTTTTCGCGTGCAGAATGCTCATTGAGTCTATTTTCTAGATATGGGCCCCAATTCCCAAAATGTTTTAGAACGTGGGTGAAATTACCATTTTACCCTTTAGTAGAAGTTCATATTATTTTCTGGATTTTACCTCTTCACGAAAATGGCCATAATTTAAAATTTATATAGGCTATTGATGCGAGGTAAGCGGGAGGTGATAGCCCTAAGTGTCCTCTACAGGCAGCACATTTCCTTTTTAAAAAGTTAATAAAAAAATATAGAGTTATGCCCATTTATCCAACAACATGCAAAATCCATCAAGTTTTACTAAAACTACGATATCTCACTCATCCGGAGGAGATACAGCCCCATCCAAATGACCACATATACCTAAGATATTTACCTACATTCCTATCAATTTTCCCAAACCACCTTAAACAAAAATAATTCAAAATCATCACAACAATCTGCTGTAACAAATCTGTCCCAAAAGTGCATTTCAAAACCCAACAAAACACTATCTTTATCCCTCTAAAATCCTATACAATGCCACACTTGATCATCACACACCTCATAAACATCAATAATACTATATTTTTCAGAATCAAACTCAAAAATGCATGGATATTTTAAAGAAGAAAATGAAGAAACAAGGGATAAAACTTACATGAATGAGAATAAAATTAGTGAGTCAAGCACAAATGGAGTCCTCTTTGTGCTCTTGCTTATTC
>BQNB010045472.1:20000-44257 GCA_026074375.1 Tanacetum coccineum
CTAAGCAAGATTTGTGTGCTTTAAACCAGATTAGAGGAGTCAAATTAGTCCAGGTGATTGGAGGATAAATAGGCTTGTCATAGTGTTCTTATATGGCAAACAAATCATCTCAAGATTTATTTACAAAAACAGAAAACAAAGAAGAATTAGTAGTTGCCTAACTCTTACTTTTAAGGAGTGATTACATACTTGATAAGTAGTCACCTCAAAAATTATTAAAGTGGGGAGGTAAAAATCCAACGATACTCTCGATCAGGGGCAGACCTAGGGGATTCCCGGGGGTACACGGGAACCTGATGAATGTTTGTCGCGTAATGTAATTTTTAATAAAAAAATTCTGATTCTTTCAAAATAAACCCGACCCCAAAATTTTGTGTCACGTAAATATTACTTAATCCTAAATTTTGGGTATTTAGATATATAAAACTTTTATCCGAAATTTCAGATATCTGCATTGAAAAAACATAGCTAAAATAATGGGTCTAACATATAATCGGCATCGCAAAATTCGAATATCCAAATTTGTGATATAACTAGTTATTGACAAGTACCTAAAATTAAATGAGATTACACGTCTTGAAAATGAGGTACGCCTCTTTTTTTTGTGAAACTAATAATGAAGGATCATGGGTGATTCTTTTTTCTTGTGCTACTCACAACAATTGTATTTTTATAACTTGCTTCCAATTATTATTTTAGTGTATAGTTTAGTTTCGAGGATATAAAATACGATTGCATTCAATTTAGTTATTGTTGCAGATTTCTGGCTGATCATCAAATAATTGTGTACATGTTTCAAGTCTCGAGGAACAACTGTCCGAAGTTGAAAAGAAAATTAACAGGCAAGTAGAGCCATATGATGGAGTGTTAGACACATACCGATGGTTCTTATGGCAGGACACGCCATTTAGGCAGGGAGGTTTGGAAGAGGTACTCAATCCTCTTGTATCGCAGAATAATTAGGGGAAATGTAACTTAATGAGGGGGAAATGTAGTTCTTTGGATCTGGTGTTTTTTGAGTATGGTCTAGTGGATAGGTTTATGGTTGTTTTTTCCGGTTGGTAGTAATATGTTCGATTGCCAGTGTTTTGTGTAGTTGAAAGTTATGGATGGTATCCATATGTAATTATTCTCTTGTCTATAAATAAAATGATGTGTTAGTTTCTGTTTGTTAGTGTTTTACGGTTTTAGTTTTGAATGTTTGTGGTAGCACACAGGGGCGGAGCTACGGAGGGGGCACAGGGGGCAAGTGCCCCCTCTAAACTCTCCGGCGTAGTGTATTTTTTTTAGATTATGGTGTTTTTTTTATCATTTTGCCCCCCTTACAAATAAATGAAACAAGGTGTGTAAAGCTTGAGTTTTCAGAAAACAACTAGAAAAGGTGAAAATTTCGGATCTCGCCGGATATATGCATGAAGAAGAAAGGTTTAGGTGTAAATAATAGTATAATATTCTATTTCTTTTTATGTTTTTTCGTGTAGGGTCACATGTGCATAGAGAAAGAATCTTAGTTTTTAACGTTTTATATTTTTTATTACACATTTAACTATTCTGTTGTTCATTGGTCACAATCCATGCTTTTAAGCTTAGTCCACATACTTTTGTAACTTTATTTTTAACAGATTCCCTGTAGAGATTTTGTTTAATTTTAATGCATTATTTGGTTATCTTTTTGGAAAAATTCATTCTTTTGCGACACTCTTGTATAATTTTTTTTTCTTTTCGACTCACCGTACCAGGAAAAACAATTTTTTTTGCCCCCTCTCAAAAAATATCCTGGCTCCGCCCCTGGTAGTACATTTTGTTAATCAAATTGACATGAGAACATAAGGTAGGAAGTGCGAGTATTAAGTTTTGGAAAGTACAGTACACACACAGGTTACTGTCACATTTTTACAGACCTACACAAAAGGCGCAAACGCTTATAGTTTAAGAGCAAAGTTTTACTGTTTTTTTGTGACGACGTCTAGGAGTGAGTTTTTGGGTCTTTGGTTTTTGTCTTTTTCATAGCTTCGGAGGGTTCTGTTGCAGGATTAGTTTCAAAGAGTGCCCTTCTTGTGGATGATTATTGGGGGCTTTTTCTTTTTGTTTCTTTTTTGGTTTATGGTGCGACTTTGTCAGACGGGGGTGTTGTCTTTGGTGTAGTTGCGGTTCCTATATCAGTTTCAATTACCTCGGGTTCGGTACTTGCTGTAGTTGACAGTGCTAGACTCGGTGGGTTTGCAATATGGACGGCTGCTGGTTCTGGTGCAGTAGATGGGGGGTTTTGCAAGTTTTGTGGTTGTGTTGCTGGTAGATCAGGGATTTAGATGAGGGGTAGTTGTTGGACTGGTGTTGGTGGCGCCGGTAACGGCAGCGGGACATCTTGGAAAACAGTGTCTAGAACAAAGTCCGGCCTCTTTAGAGTGCTCAGGGTGTCAAAGTGGAATTGAAAGTTATGAGCGGTTTCCTCTAGTTGTTTTAGAGACTCAGGTAGTTGGTAGGGGGTTTTATCTGTTAATTCAGCTAGCACTTCATTGATGTCCCTTGTTAAAGAGTTGGATTGATCACTGAAGCAAGTGGTTGAAGTGATGGCTGATCCGTTGCTTACAATGCCCTTGAAGCAATAACTGTTATTGAGTAGAAGTTAGTTTATATACTTAAGAGGAAGTGACGAAAAAGATTAACTGTACCTGTAGATGGTAGTTGTCTGGGGTCCATGTTTTTTGCACTTCGGTATTGGGGTTTCAGGTATGAGTTTTTCCCCACGGGTAGAGCATTTAAGGAAATACCATTCTTTTTGTGTGTTGATTTTATATATTGTAGCCTTTGATGTAAATCGAACACGCTGTCGGATAGAGATTGTGATAGTTAGAAGGTTTTTATAGTGGTTATTGCATTTGATGTTTTTAATTTGTGATAGAAAATAGGAATTTGACGAACCTAGGGGATTCTCGAGGATTCACGGGAACCCGATGAACGTTTGTCGCGTAATGTAATTTTTAATAAAAAAAAATGATTTTTTCAAAATTAACCCGGTCTTAAAATTTTGTGTCACGTAAATATTACTTCATCCTAAATTTTGGGTATTTGGATATATAAAACTTTTAGCCGAAATTTCAGATATCTGCATTGAAAAAACTTAGCTAAAATAATGAGTGTAACATATAACTGTCATCGCAAATTTCAGATATCCAAATTTATGATATAATTAGTTATTGACAAGTTCTTTAAATTATTTAAAGGGCCAATAACAAAAGTGCAACCTGCTCTACGGATTGCCTTTTTGTTCTCTATATCTATCAAGATTATTTGATATTTGTTAGTTTGGGGTAAAATTTAAACAAAATCTAAGCAAGATTTGTATGCTTTAAATAAGATTAGAGGAGTCTAATCAGTCTAGGTGATTGGTGTATAAATAGGTTTGTCATAGTGTTCTTAAATGGCAAACAAATCATCTCAAGATTTACTTACAAAAACAGAAAACAAAGAATAATTAGTAGTTGCCTAACTCTTACTTTTAAGGAGTGATTACATACTTGATAAGCAGTCACCTCAAAAATTATTAAAGTGAGGAGGTAAAAATCCAACGATACTCTCGATCAGGGGCGGACCTAGGGGATTCCCGGGGGTTCACGTGAAACCGATGAATGTTTGTCGGGTAATGTAATTTTTAATAAAAAAAACCATTTTTTTCAAAATGAACTCGGTCCCAAAATTTTGTGTCACGTAAATATTACTTCATCCTAAATTTTGAGTATTTGAATATATAAAACTTTTATCCGAAATTTCAGATATCAGCATTGAAAAAACTTTGCTAAAATAATGAGTCTAACATATAACCGTCATCGCAAATTTCGGATATCCAAATTTGTGATATAATTAGTTATTGACAAGTTCCTTAAATTATTTAAAGGATCAATAAAAAAAGTGCCACAAAAGTGCAACCTGCTTTACAGATTGCCTTTTTTATCCCTATATCTATCAAGATTATTTGATATTTGTTAGTTTGGGGTAAAAGTTAAACAAAATCTAAGCAAGATTTGTGTGCTTTAAATCAGATTAGAGGAGCCGAATTAGTCTAGGTGATTGGAGGATAAATAGGGTTGTCATAGTGTTCTTAAATGGCAAACAAATCATCTCAAGATTTACTTACAAAACAGAAAACAAAGAAGAATTAGTAGTTTCCTAACTCTTACTTTTAAGGAGTGATTACATACTTGATAAGTAGTCACCTCAAAAATTATTAAAGTGAGTAGGTAAAAATCCAACGATACTCTCGATCAGGGGCAACCCTAGGGGATTCCCGGGGGTTCACGGGAACCCGATGAATGTTTGTCAAGTACTGTAATTTTTAATAAAAAAACTGATTTTTTCAAAATGAACGCGATCCCAAAATTTTGTGTCACGTAAATATTACTTCATCCTAAATTTTGTGTATTTGGATATATAAAACTTTTATCCGAAATTTCAGATATCTACTTTAAAAAACTTAACTAAAATAATGAGTCTAACATATAACTGTCATCGCAAATTTCGGATATCTAAATTTGTGATATAATTAGTTATTCACAAGTTCCTTAAATTATTTAAAGGGTCAATAACAAAAGTACCACAAAAGTGCAACCTGCTCCACGGATTGCCTTTTTGTTCTCGATATCTATAAAGATTATTAGATATTTGTTAGTTTGGGGTAAAAGTTAAACAAAATCTAAGCAAGATTTGTGTGCTTTAAATCAGATTAGAGGAGCCAAATCAGTCCAGGTGATTGGAGGATAAATAGGTTTGTCATAGTGTTCTTTAATGGCAAACAAATCATCTCAAGATTTACTTACAAAAACAGAAAACAAAGAAGAATTAGTAGTTGCCTAACTCTTACTTTTAAGGAGTGATGGTGTTAGGAATTATTGTAAACTGACTTAAGTCTGTTAGTTATAGAGTTAAGTCTGGTAGACATAGTTAAGTCTGCCAGTACTAAGTTAAGTCTGGCAGTACTATAGTTAGTACTGGCCTTGTTCTAGTTATGTCTGAGTGTATAATCAGTAGAGTTATATTAGTTTTCTTAGGTTATATTAGGAGATTCTTTAGGAAATGATATGATTATCCTTTTACGCGTTTGTAAAAGCCAATTAGGGTTTCCTTGGTGTATAAAAGGAACCATACGGCACAATGTTTAGGATGAGATTGAAATAGTATTCTAATAGAAATTAATAGCAAATAGCAAAGTTTTACATTGTGTTCCTTCTTAGTTTCTTGGGTTAAGATTCCGCATTGCACATAGTATTCATAGTCATTGTCTCTCTTATAGTTGATTTGAGTTTATTAAGTTAGTTATTTCCATACAAAAGGCTAAAAGGATCATGACTTTGGACCTACAAGTGGTATCAGAGCTCTCAGAGGGGTACTCGGAGTAAGAAGAATTCACAGAACACAAAACAATCACGTTTAGATCTTGAAACAATGTCTCTACCTGTTATGGATGATTTCTTCTCAACTCTTAGTGATGATGAAGCATCATACCATGAAGATGCATCAGAAAATGTACTGCAAACCAATAACTCAACAACTATACAAAACAACAACTACTCTTTCCTACATCAACACAATATTAAATATCAAAACTCCCAATTCTTAAGAAGGATGGAGTATGATATATGGGCCATGGAGATGGAACATTACATGAATATATTGATAATGAAGTTTGGAAGGTTATTTAGATTGGAAATTCAAAGAAGACGAAATCTCAACTGGAAAGATGGTGGTGTTAGATACTTTCCACCAGCATCTGCGCTGCAGGAAATTCTTGCTGTTGAAAAGGAAAAGGAGCTGAACCATCTTTACCTTTGGCCATTCGCAGGGATCATCTGTGAAGATTTCATGGAATGGACGATGCTTAAATGAAATTTAGGAAGCTATATGGACTAGGTTGGTGTTATGCAAATTCTATAGAAGATGCAGAAAAGTTGTTTTAAAACTACAGTTTGAAGCATTTATTTTTCAGTTTAGAAGGGTTAGATAAAGGGATATGGGGTTCCCATACAAATACTCTCACAGTTGGAAAGCACCATGTGCTTAAGTATCAACTGGAGATGCAAAATCACAAGTTTCTCAGATCTTTGCCCCAGCATTGGTACAAATCTGGCACATGGACCATGAGAAACCAAACCAGTGTTTGACACTTTATCCATTGATGACTTGTATAATAACCTTAGGGTTTTTGAGCACGAACTCACAAGTACCTCAAAATCATCTGCAAGTGCTCAAAATGTTGCTTTTGTTTCACACAGCAAGAGCAGCAATAACAAGGTTAAGTCTGGTCATACTGGTCCCTACAGTACTTACACTCCTTCACTCTTCAAACAAATATTCCAGAAGAGGATGTTCCTGTGGTTTTGCTGATGAGGTTATTTATTTACTCTTTGCCAAAACGCAATCAGAGACCCGAACTTGCTTTATGTAGACCTAGAACGATTGATGATGGGGACATTGAAGAAATGGTCAATTTAACTGGCAAGATAGCAATGATTGCTATTCGAATGAAGAAGTTTTACAAGAAGGACTGGATTGAGAGTTAGAGAGATTGAAGGAAGAACTAACACTGTTGGTTTTGCACCAAAAAGAAGCTTGAATGTTTCAAATGTCACAACACTGGTCATTTTGCTAGGGAATGCACATCCAAGGGGACAAATGATGGAAAGAAGAGAGACTCATTTTATCAAGATCAAGGAGCTGGAAAGAAAGAACAGAATCAGAACTGTTTGCTGACTATGGATGATGGTGTTGTCAATTGGGGAGAACATACAGTAGAGGAAGAAGAGACGCAATCATTGCACTCATGGATACCAGCTCAGAAAAATGAGGGTATCATTATGTTCTAAAACTTGCATTGATTCATATAATAAGCTTAAAACACTATGTGATGAACAAATGAATCAGTTAGGTGAACAAGAAGCAAAAATACTTGCCTATACTATAGCTGTTAAGAAATTAGAAGCTCAAGTTGTTACGTTTCAAAAGCAGCAATTATCTCTAAATGAACAGCTTACATTTCAAGCAAATGAAATATATGCTCATAAAGATGAAAAGCGTTAAAAAATTATAGAGATATGAATGAAAGGTAAAAGAAAAGGAACAATTGCAGAAAAATAGTAGATTCATTGGAAAATATTTTCTAAAACTTGAAATTTGGTTGATTCAGGTATGACTCAATAGTTTAAGTTGGCTTATGTGATATGAAATACAATCAAACAATGAGGTTTTAAGCTATGAGGAAGAAATGAATCGTTCTGTGTTCAAGTGTACAAAGAAGACTATGTTGGAAAACCTTTATACAGTAGATTTTCAAAGACTGCTAATTTTAATGTAGTTCACAATCCATTAACTGGAGGACTTTATACTAACAACAGAGGAAATTGATGATTCTTTGTTTGTTTATGGTAAAAAAGGAGACCTCATAAGCCTAAAATTAGTGACTCAGATGACCAATCCACTGAGCATTCTACCTTGTCAATAAAATGACAATGAAGGATCTTGTGGAATCCCTCTGGAGCACACTCTTCTGAGTCCGAAATCAGAAAAGTATAGTTGTACCAAATGAGATGTCTACATTATTAAGTCTGTTACAGTAATGAAAAAGTTGTGTCTGAATCAAAAGAAGTTAACCTAGTTGTGACAACACTCGTAAAAATCCTAGGAAACAATGAAAATCAGGGGACACCTGAAGTTAAAGGAAAGAAATGGAATAAAATGATGGAAAGAGAACTAGGAGAAGGTTACTCTTTCATCAAGAAAAAGTGTTTTGTTTGTGGCAGCCTAAGTCATTTGATCAAAGATTGTGACTTTCATGAAAAGAAAATGGCAAGAGAGGCTGAGCTTAAGAAACAAAGGGTTTTTAATACTGGTAACGGGGTGGCCAAACCAGTATGGAACAATGCAAACAGAATTAATCATGCTAATCACTTTGTACCTAGACCAGTATAACTCATTGCTGTTAGGCAAAATGTTAATACTGTTAGACCTAATGATAATACTGGTAGGACAAATGTTAATTCTGTTAGGCAAAATGTTAATTCTGTCAGGTATAATGTTAATACTGGTAGTTTTAAAATTAATACTGGTAGATCTAAACAACCAGTACCTACCACAAACAGTTTTAGTCCTGTAAGACCCCGGGTGAATAAATTTAATCAAAGAAATAATTTTTCAAAATCACATTCACCTGTGAGAAGACCCATTTTAATAAATACAGCAAGAATGACTTATTCTCATGCTGTAAAGGGAAATAGGGGCACTGCTGTTAAGACCTCAGCAGGTTATAATTGGAGGAGAACAAGACCAAACTCCAATTATAATAGTGGATCTAATTTTGTTAGAACTGTAAATGTTAAAAGACCACAAAGGAAGACAAGCCTGAAAGGCCTGGGTCCCTGATGAGATACTAATTTCTCTTTTTCTGTTGCAGGATCATCCACTCAAGAAACTATGGAGGACAGATGAATATTTGATAGTGGTTGCTCAGGGACATGATGGTAACAAGGATCGCCTGGATGATTTTGAAGAATGCAAAGGGGGATCTGTTACTTTTAGAGTTGAAAGGCTACATAACTGGTAAAGGCAGAATAAGAGTTGGTAATTTAGATTTTGATAGTGTGTCTTTTGTAAAAGAACTTGGGCATTTTAATATTTTTTTTAATATCACAAATATGTGATAAGCATCACAAGGTTCTTTTTACTAAAACTGAATGTCTTGTTGTGTCTCCTGACTTTAAGAGGCATGATGAAAATCAGATTATCTTCTTAAAGTCCCTAAGGCAAAAACAATATGTACGTTTTGTTATGAAGGACATTTCTCTTCACAATGATTATGCTTGTTTGATTGCAAAAGCCACATCTGATGAATCTAAATTTGGTATACACATTGACTTTATAGCTTACTTATTGACCAAAGCTTTTGATGAACCAAGGTTCAATTTCTTAGTGGTTAATATTGGTATGATAAATCCATAGCTACATTTAAGAGGAGGATTAAATGTATAGTTTGTAATCTAGTCTTACTTTTAGTATGTATTAAAAATATATATTAGATCTCGTAATTTAGTGTTGTTGAATGTTTTCTTGTATTATATTTTGTGTGTGGCTTAATTTTGAAAAAGTTAAACTGGTGGCTCAGGAGTTCGTACTGGTGTGGGACCAGTTAGGTTTGCTAGGGCCTAAAGGGAGGAAATGGCTCCAATGATTGTTGAAGAGATCAAGCTCCCAAAAAGAAAACTATAGAACAAATTCAAAAAGAAGAGGCTTGTCTGCAGTAGCTTAAGATTGCAAACTCTAAAGGAAGAGGAAATTGCCAAACAGTTCATTTGGTATGCACTCTTAGCTAAAAAGAATGGAAGAAGAAAGATTTAACTGAGCAAACAAAAGCAAAGAAAAAGCTCAAGTTCAATTTGAAGCTCACACTAAACTGAAGAAGATTGGGATTCCATTAGAGCTAAGCTCGATGGCTAATGCAAGAATTGACATAATGTGTGCTAGGTAATAGAGTTTTTCCAGAGAAGGACTTTGCTAAGAAGATGGTAGAGTTAGCAAAAACAGAGAAAAGAAGTTCTTGCAGAAGAAAGAGCTAAGCAAGAAGAGTAAGCCTATGACTAATCACAACTGAGGAACTACATGATGAATTATTTGAAGAATCAGGGGACGTGGAAGCTTACACAGCTAAAGAAGTTAAGTTTTGAAGAAGTAAAAGAAGAGTTTGATAAGTTGGTCAAGCAGGTTGAATCTTTTGTTCCTATGAACATTGAAGCTACAAAGGCACAGTTGAAAAGATATGGAGAAGAGCTTCAGACAGAGATTTCAAAGAAACAGAGGATTGATGATAAAGATATTTCAGTTGAAGAAAAAGTTACTGAAGTAAAAGAGAGACAGTGATAGAACAGCGAAAGATAAGAAGCAAAAGGAAGGAAGGGTATAAATGTTGAAAGGTCCACAAGGAGATTCAGAGACTGATGAAGAAGAATCAGTAGAAGCTATAATCCTACTCCTTTGGATACAAAGTAATATTGTGGCAAATTGGAAGATATTTCAACAAGGTAAAAGAAGCATTTATCAGATAATAAGAGCAAATGGAGCTGATACAGTTTATATGAGCTTTGGAGCTATGCTTAAAGACTTCACAAGAGAGGATCTTATTGAGCTATACAGGTTGGTAATGCAGAAGTATGGAACAAATAGGCCTGAAGATGTTTATGACAGAGTACTATGGAGTAATCTCAGGACTATGTTTGATCCACCTCTCAATGAAGATGCCATTTGGAGCTTACCACTACAGCAAAAGATAATCAGTTGGAGGTATTATGATAAGTGTGAAGTACATTGTCTAACTTTGGAGGCATGTAGTATTTATATGCTAGAGATTAAGGAAGTATTCCTTTGTCTAAATATGTCTTGCCAAGTGATGCCTGAAAAAATAATGCTTCTGGATGAAAAAATGAATGAACGTTTGTTACAAACTTTTGAAGATGGTGAATGCAAGTGGTGTTAGAAAATGATGAAGTTGTCAGTAGCTGTGGACATATATGGAAACTGTGGACTATAATGGAAGAGAGAAGGGTTTGAGTGTTGGCTAACCACCACACAACAAATGGTCATCAGTTCACCATGCTTAATAGGCATAAGGACTGGCTAGTCCAAAGCAAACGGCTTTGGTAAAGACTTCTCAAATCCGTTGATGGTTGACAGTTTACCAAAAACTGTATGGTGATTAACTCACCATGTTTTTAAAATGAAGAGTTAGCTACTCCAGAGCAAACGGCTACTGGTAAAGAGTATTCAAATCCGTTGATGGTTGACAGTTTACCTAAAACTGGATGGTACTCAACTTACCAATGATTCACGTTCAAAAAGTTGAACTGGTTATTAGTCCACCAGGGTGATGTCATGATTCCACCAAAGGATTAGCTAGCCCAAGAGCAAACGGTTACTTGGTAAAGGCTAATCAAATCTCACAGTTGATAGATGATGTTTTGCTAAAAATCATATGGTATTTCAACTCACATGTTTCATATACTAAGGTTGTAATGGTTATCAATGTTCCCCCCCCCCCCCCCCCCCCCCCCCCCCCCCCCCCCCCCCCCCCCCCCCCCCCCCCCCCCCCCCCCCCCCCCCCCCCAATATTTAACACCCATGGTTTAAAAACCAAGCATTGGCTACTCAGGGTTATGGCTTAACTGGTAAAGAGGCATCAAATCCATTTAATAACTTTTCATGATTACTTATCATCAGTAAGTTTTAACACACTGGAAGTGATGAGAATAGATTGAAATTCATGATTTGATGTACATATAGTCAATGTTGCCTTGTATTTGTGTGAAAGATTTTACAGTAGCTGTGAAGAAAAAAAATATGTTGGCAATGCTGTTTTTAAAAGTTTTGATACTGCAAATATCCTTAGTGCTGATTTCAAGGAGTTGGCTGGATAGAAGTCAAAACCGGTTTTTACAGGAAATTCATCCATGTTGCAGTTCAAGAATAATTCCAAAGTTAATGCTCTCAACATCCTCAGGAAAGCTCATAATGCAAGATATTCAAAGATACTTGAAGTTCACAAGTGAGATCAATTTAGGGTGAGGATGTTAGGAAATTTATTGTAAATACAGACTTAAATCTGTTAGTCATAGAGCTATGTCTGGTAGTCCATAGTTAGTCTGCCAGGACTAAGTTAAGTCTGGCAGTATATTGTTAGTATGACCTTGTCTAGTTATGTTTTGTGTGTATAACAGAATAGTTATAATAGTTATAATAGAGAGATCTTAGGAGATATTCTTATGGAAAAGGATATGCATTATCCTTTTACGCGTTTGTAAAAGCCAATTAAGGTTTCCTTGGTGTATAAAAGGAACCCTACGGCACAATGTTTAGGATGAGATTGAAATAGTATTCTAATTGAAATTAATAGCAAATAGCAAAGTTTTACATTGTGTTCTTCTTAGTACTTGTGTTAAGATTCCGCATTAGCACATAGTATTCATAATCATTGTCTCTCATATAGTTGATTTGGATTTATTCAAGTTAGCTATTGTCCTACAAAAGGCTAAACAGATCCAAGACTTTGGACCTACAGATTGCATACTTGATAAGTAGTCACCTCAAAAATTATAAAAGTGAGGAGGTAAAAATCCAACGATACTCTCGATCAGGGGCGGACCTAGGGGATTCCCGGGGGTTCACGGGAACCCGATGAATGTTTGTCGCATAATGTAATTTTTAATAAAAAAAACTTCGATTTTTTCAAAATGAACCTGGTCCCAAAATTTTGTGTCACGTAAATATTACTTAATCCTAAATTTTGGGTATTTGGATATATAAAACTTTTATCCAAAATTTCAGATATTTGAACCGAAAAAACTTAGCTAAAATAACAGGTCTAACATAAAACTGTCATCGCAAATTTCGGATATCCAAATTTGTGATATAAGTAGTTATTGACAAGTTCCTTAAACTATTTAAAGGGCCAATAACAAAAGTGAAACCTTGCTACACGGATTGCCCTAAATTAAAACCATTTGGCAAATTCCCCTGAAAAATCTTATGCGACTTAGACAAAAATGGAAGCAGAAAAGGTGTTTTTGGGGCATAAGTCGCATATGTGGTTTTGGGCGATTTGCCAATTGGTTTTATTTTAGGACATTTCATGGAGCATACTTGCACTATTGAGGCAGTTTTGTAATTGTATTAAAGGTGATTATATAATATATGATAAAAACTTATATATTCTTATTTATGAATTTAGTTTTCTAAATGAAATGATTGAACAACAGCCGGTAGGCTTTGTTGACGGTTACGGTTGCGGGTTTGAGAACGAGTGAGCATGCACAAAGTAGAAAAAGAAATAAAAAGATAAACAAAAATTACACCATAATTTTATGACTTATTTGTATAT
Organism: Tanacetum coccineum; assembly: GCA_026074375.1. Taxonomy (NCBI): domain Eukaryota; kingdom Viridiplantae; phylum Streptophyta; class Magnoliopsida; order Asterales; family Asteraceae; genus Tanacetum; species Tanacetum coccineum. The sequence goes on from BQNB010045472.1 coordinate 32,911, forward strand.
AGATATATAGAGTAGGGAATCGTGTGAGAAGAAATAAAAATGAGAAGAATAAGAAAGGGAATTCTAGCAACTTTTTAAAATAGAAGTGAGAAAAATTCAAGGGGAATTGCATGAGTTTTTGTAGGTGCATCTTAAATGTGTGGTTGTGGTTTCTTCTTATCATTCTTATTTTAATTTATCTTCTCATTTGATCCTAACTATATATATATATATATATATATATATATATATATATATATATATATATATCTAAAATATATTTATATATGTAGGATATTTGTATTTTATATATATATATATATGTTGAGCATGCACAGTAGAAAAAGATATAAAGAAAGAGAACAAAAATACACTAATTTGATTTAGTATACTATATAATATATATATATATATATATATACATATATATGTATTATTATATATATACATATATTTGTATGTATATATGTATCATATTTATGTATGATATATTTGTATGTATATTGTATATATATATGTATTGTTTATATGTATATATATTATACTTATATATATATATATTTTTTTATATATATATATTTAAATATTTATAATATATTAGGTATAATTTATATAGATATATGAGCTATTTATATATATATATCATGTATAGTATATATAATATGTACTTGGTATTATTATATATGTATATTATAATATATGTGGCTTTATTAACAATCTATTTTAACGGATAAACGGAAGACAACTTAAACCAAATAATCAAATTTACTTCACGGTAGCTCTTAAAAATTTTACTTTTTAAGGTGAGCCGTATTTCGTAATGACACAAATGGATAATTTTTAAATCATTTGATTCGTGTTGGGAATTATATGATAATAACCTCATTGAGTTATTATTTGTTGGTGTTCTTTACCAAACTTTTGTTTTATTTTTTAAATTGAAAGAGCAAATATTTTTGTATTTTGTTTTTAATCTTTTCTCTATTTGATACTAAAAAGAAAGAAAAATATTTTTTACTTTTTAATTTTTATAATTTTTTTATATTTTGTTAACTCAAAAAACAAAAACTTTCATTAATTGAAAGGGTCTTCAAATTAATATCAACAAACTTCAAACGATAGAATCTTAATCACAAATCCCCGGCAACGGCGCCAAAAATTGATTGCAATTTTACATACATATATAAAATATAATACTATATAAGATTAGATAGATATTTGTTACCCTATTTACCCTTGAGGACAAGGTGAAAAGGAAACTCTCCAAAATATTATATTATAATTAATAGTATCTTAACCGGGAAGTAATGATTCCCCGGGTCGGTTATCCCCAACGATTTGTAAAAATTGAAACTACTGGGGGGGGGTTTGTTGTTAGGACAATATGATTGATTATGGATAAACTATAGTTTTTTGATTTAACTACTTTTAACAATCAAAATTAACAAAATTTTAACAATTTAAGCTATAAAGACACATTACGGGAAATCAAAATTTAACTCTAAAAAAACGCTAAAACGGGACCTTTCCGGAGGTCAAAAACCCTATTTGCCATTAAAAATAAACCGCTAACGTAAAATTTTCTTTTTAAATGGACTCTATTTTGCCTAAAAAGTAAGTTTAAAAAAAACTAGAACCAAAAACGGGAGTTGAAATGAACGTTAAAACACGAAAAACGAAAACGAGAACGAATCCCGTTCTTTAGAAAACGAAATTTTGCAAATTAGACTCTACGAAAGCAAAACTAATTTACCTGTGAACTTTAGGATAAAAGAAAATTTTCTAAAAAAGGATTTTAATTTTATTTTATTATTTTTCTATTTTTTATATTATTTTTAAGTTGTTAATTTTTGAAAAAAATTAAATGATTAAAATTACTAAATTAACTCATAAAAATTCTAGAAAAATGACATAATTAGCTTTAAACTATTTATATCTAGGTAAAAAATTAGCCAATGTACAGCTTATAAAATAAGCCGTGAAATAAGCTTGGACAGCTTAATATAAGGCTTATTGGGCCAAAAATTGTATATAAGATAATAAAGCCAGGGTCTATGTAAAAAGTCCCGAAGGGCAACAGCGGTAATAGAGTGGGTGGGATTGTGTGTTTTTAAAAGGTTGAGGTGTTGAGGTCGGGGGTTCGAGCCCTTGCTCACCCCCGACTTCACTTCCTTTTTTGTTTTTATAAAAACGTAAAAGAACAAAGTTGTTAAGGACAACTTTTTAAGGCAAACTTTAATTAAGCACTATAGCTGAAACTTTAAAATTAAGCTCTTAAGAGGCTTATGAAAAGCTGTTTCAGGAACTTAGCTTTTAAGAGCTAAAAAGTGATTTTTCACTCAATAGCTTGAACACAACTCATTTTAAACTCAAATTGAAAACCAAAAGCTGTTCTAGAAAGATAATGATGTGTATAAGCTAAATTCAATAAGCTAAATTAACAGAAAACACTAAAAGCTATCTAAATCTAATGATCAAAAGAGCAAACTCAGAAACTATAACTAAAAGCTTAAAAACTAGATAAGCTAAATTGCACAATAAGCTATTTCAGGATTTGAGCTTTTGAAAACTTAACAACCTACTTATAAACTATTAATCCAAATCATAAAAACAAATACTAAAAGATAGAAATCAAAATTAAGAACCTAAAATCTACTTAGTACTGTTTTCGTATTTTTAAGATTTTGATGAACTTTTTAAGCTAAATTAACCTAAGAAATAAGCTAGAAATGTGAAAACTAAACTTAATCTATTTTAAACTATATCTAATCTATAAACTTACTAAATTTTAAAATCTAAATCCTAATTAAGCTATCTTAAATTCAAATGAAAAGGCAGAAACAAATATTAACAACAGTTACTACAGCTGCTTGCTGCGCAAATTCTGCTTAACTACTGTGGTGCATTTTGCACAAATGGGGCAAAAACTGAACTTGCAGGTGTCCTTAAGCTGGACAACTTGCACTACACACTCTATTGATGTGTATCTAACTCTAATCATAACCTAAGTTCCATGCTCAATGAGGATGGATCAAGTTTTTAAACAAGAGCAAGATGAAATGAATAAATGTCCTCCTGGTGCAGGTACATGGTGATTAAACTTAAACTTTTTATATTTTGAAATCTAAATTGAGAAAACATAACTTAGATCAATAAAGCTTATAATCAAATTCCTTTGGACTATTGTGGTTCAAACAGTACTAATCCAAAACCACTCTTAAATATCTATGAGATTTCATTAGCTTAAGATTCTAGGTTCTAATTATTGAAACCTTAATACCAGATAGCTAGAAGCTTATAACTAACCTAGTGAGCTTATTTTAACAACTAGATAAGCTAGAATTTAAGATCTACAAATTACTCTAATATTTTTGGTTTTTTTTAGTGACTTTATGACAAGTTAAAAAGTAAACTATGATCTAAGCTATAAAAGCTAAAAACAGATTAAAGTGCATGATTATTAAGCTTGTCTAAACAGTAATAAGCACAAATAAGCAATAGATAAGCAGACTAGCAAAACTAATAAGCTACTTAAGCAGTTTTAAGCTAGAATTTAGAGAACAAAGGAATTAAATGAGAACTTACAAAATGCTTCAGCTAAACAGAAGCTAATTGCTCAAATGAGCTTATCAACAGCTCTGGCTTATCAGAGATAATGACCAGTAAAAGTCCTTGGAAACTCATCCTTTGCTAGTTTCCCTTCCATAAGCCTTTTATCCAAATAGCCAAAGTTTTAAGCTGATTTTAAAGTTAAAGTAGATTAAATGAACAATGTAGCTCAATCACAAGCTTATAGACTTGTGAGAGCTAGTATGAGCTTCTAAGAGCTTATGTAACAGTAGCTTATTATTTGATGAAGATTAAGAACTTTTGAGTAAAAACAAGAGATTATGACAGATTATTTTAAATAAAAACTCAATTTTCATTAACTAATAACTTAATTACAATATTAATAAGGAGTTACATGAAATTTAAATGAAATTTACATTTAGCTAATTTACTAAGAAAAAATTAACAAAGGTAAAGATATCATGTGTGTGAGTGAGGGAGCTCGTATTTATAGCCACCGGGAAGCTATAGGCTCCAAATGTTGGGTTAGATATTCCTTCAATCCCATTGGCCACTTGATTCCTCTATCATTTGAGGTATTCACTTTCAACCGTGGACACTGTTGAGCTCCACGGATTGCCAGCTTGGCAATCCGTGATTGAGACAGCTTGTGCTTCTTTTGAGAGTAGAATGAGTGCAAAAATACCCCTTTCCTTGTGCTTTCTTCAATCCAACGTGGCATTCCTTCTTGGGTAGGCCAATGAGAGGCTTAAGTGATGTTTTAACCCTGCCATGGTGTACTTTAACACCTGAATTGTCCTTTTTGTCCTTCAATTGTGAATTGCCCCATGATTTTGACCTTGGGTTAATTGTTGAAGATGATCTACAGTAAAAACTAAATTTCCCGCTTGTTTTAACTTATAAGGGGGCGTTTGATTTGTGTTGACCCGGGTAAAATCTTCTTTTGACTTTGGGTTTGGGCCGGGTATTAGGGATGTGAGTTTTGGGCCATGGAAAAGGTAACAGGCTTTGGTTTTAGTCTTAATAACAAAAATAACAATTGTTAACTTTTATAAACAAAAGTTGACCGTTAGGACTTTTAAGGATTATTTTTGTAAATTGGTTTATAAATGAGGGACTGGTTTGGTAACTTTGGATTTGTCTTTTTGTGACTTTGACTTTGGTTGACTGAGAGTTGACCAAGGCTTGACTAGGGTTTGATTTTGATAGCTTCCTTCCGGCTTCTTGCGTGCTATTCCGCTCCGTGGTTCGAGTTGCCACGGTTTTAACGTTTTCTTGGTATTTTTTGCTTTAAACGTACCTACACCATAAGGGATAGACATAACTATGCCCCCCCCCAAAATATTCAAGTATTTAAAGCACAATTTTGATCTTTTTAGGGTCTATTTTGATATAAAATGGATATGTGTTTTCACACATATCAGCAGACCTAGGGGGTTCCATGAGGTTTACAGGAATCTGATTGATGTTTGTCTCATAATGTAATTTTTTGTAAAAAGTTTTGATTTTTTCAAAGTGAACTCGGTTTCAAAATTTTGTGTCAACATAAAACCGTCATCGCAAATTTCGAATATCCAAAATTTTCATATAACTATTTATTGACAAGTCCCTTAAATTATTTAAATTAACAACAAAAATTTATTGTCGAAAATGTCCTATTTCATATTTCCGCTTTAGTCCACAAAAAGCCATGAGACGACACTGATACCATCATAATCGTATTTATCTCTTTGAAAAGTCTTTATCTTTTAAATAACTGCCTAAATTCATGCGATAATTGTTTGTAAAAGAGATTAAAACTTGAAGAAAATATGACCCTCTAATGAAAAAAACCAAAAAACTAACACAAAAAACCAAAAACCGAAAAAACCAAACATAACTTTTGGTTTTAAATAATTAAAAGACGGGAAGTTTTGTTTGCGTTTTTGGTTTTAGCCAAAAATCACCCAAGTCCCCCTCATGCTCACCTCTAGTCAAAAGTCTTTACACTCGTAAAAAATTTATGTGCACCTGATGAGTTAATGTTCTGAGTCCGCCCTTGTTTTCAAGATTAAGCAAAGCGAGATGGACTTAAAGACATGAACAACAAAGTCAACAATTTGCTTTGAAAATGCAATCATATACGTTTATTTTACCAAAGTATGCAACTTGTTACTTTGAAAATGAAAGTGTGTTGTTGCATTTGATAGGGAAAAAATAACAAGTATCAAAATAGGTTGCGGTAAACGAAAAAGACTTTATCTTTCCGAAAAACATATACTTTACAGATTGAGCTAAAGACTCAAAAGACAAGTGACAGTTCAAATCTATTTTTTGTTCGATGGGATATCCGTCTTTGAAGACCTTAACAAAATGAGTTATAGTCAAACGAAGTTCTAAATCAACTTGATTTTCCATTGTGTGTGTTTTTGTTGTAGTGTTGTTGATGTAGTGTAAGGGTGGAGACTGTGGAATGAGGAGGACTATGGACTCTGCTGATGTTGGTGGTGTTTGTGCCCATTGACAAAACAAGAAACAAAATCTATCAAGATTATTTGATATTTGTTAGTTTTGGGTAAAAGTTAAACAAAATCTAAGCAAGATTTGTGTGCTTTAAATCATATTAGAGGAGCCGAATCAGTCCAGGTGATTGGAGGATAAATAGGTTTATTATAGTGTTCTTAAATGGCAAACAAATCATCTCAAGATTTATTTACAAAAACAGAAAACACAGAACAATTAGTAGTTGCCTAACTCTTACTTTTAAGGAGTGATAACATACTTGATAAGTAGTCACCTCAAAAATTATTAAAGTGAGGAGGTTGAAATCCAACGATACTCTCGATTAGGGGCGGACCTATAGGATCCCCGGGGGTTCACGGGAACCCGATGAATGTTTGTCGCGTAATGTAATTTTTAATAAAAAAAACCCTGGTTTTTTCAAAATGAACCCGGTCCTAAAAATTTATGTCACGTAAATATTACTTAATCCTAAATTTTGGGTATTTGGATATATAAAACTTTTGTCCGAAATTTCAGATATCTGCATTGAAAAACGTTGCTAAAATAATGGGTCTAACATATAATCATCATCACAAATTTCGGATATCCAAATTTGTGGTATAACTAGTTATTGACAAGTCCCTTAAATTATTTAAAGGGCCAATAACAAAAGTGCAACCTTGCTCCACGGATTGCCCCTAAAATAAAACCATTTGGCAAATTGACCTAATAAAACTTATGCGAGTTAGACAAAAATGGAAGCAAAAAAGGTGGTTTTAGGGCATAAGTCGCATATGTGATTGTTTGGCGATTTGCCAAATGGTTTTATTTTGGGACATTTCATGGAGCATACTTGCATTAGTGGGGCAGTTTTGTAATTGTATTAAAGGTGGTTATATATATGATCAAAAACTTATATATATTCTTATTTATGAATTTAGTTTTCTTTTTTATTGTTTCTTTTCCTTTATGCAATATTAAATATGGAGAAAAAAAGGTAATCAATCAAGTCAAAAGGGGCGAAGGGTACACCGTATGAGCTAGGGGCGGACCTAGGAGGTTCCATGATGTTTACAAGAATCTGATTGATGTTTGTCGCGTAATATAATTTTTTGTAAAAAGTTTTGATTTTTTCAAAATGAACTCGGTTTCAAAAATTTGTGTCACCATAAAACCGTCATCGCAAATTTCAGATATCCAAATTTGTCATATAACTAGTTATTGACAAGTCTCTTAAATTATTTAAATTGACAATAAAAATTTATTGTCGAAAATGTCCTATTTCATATTTCCGCTTTAGTTCACAAAAAGCCATGAGACGACTCTGATACCATCATAATCGTATTTACCTCTTTCAAAATCTTTATCTTTTAAATAAATGTCTAAATTCATGCGATAACTGTTTGTAAAAGAGATTAAAACTTGTAGAAAATATGACCCTCTATTGAAAAAATCGAAAACCTAACACCAAATACCAAAGAAAATATGACCCTCTAATGAAAAAAACCGAAAACCTAACACAAAAAAACCAAAAACCGAAAAAACAAACATAACTTTTGGTTCGAGGTTTGGTTTTAAAAAACTTAAAGGGGGAATTTCATATATACCCAATGAAACTTCATAAATTACATATTTCCCCAAAACACAAGTTTTCAATGCATAATGTACAATGAAATTGAAAAAAAAACCAAAAACCGAAAAAACAAACATAACTTTTGGTTCGAGGTTTGGTTTTAAAAAACTTAAAAGCCGAAATCTTTGTTTGGGGTTTGGATTTAGTGAAAAAATTTATGTGCACCTAAGAAGTTAATGTTCTGGATCCGCCCTTAACCCTAATGCTGTTTATCTTTAACCAAAGCCTATCTAACTTAATGATAAATTCGTGTCGTTATCATATCGCCTATGTTTGGTTAAGGGCTTTTAATGGCTTATCAGGGCTTGGGCTTTTAAAATAAGTCAGCTTATAAAATAAGTCTCGTTTGTCACGCGGGCTTGTGAATGGACTTATAAGTCATACGTCTGTATAAGCCCCAACGCTATAAAAAGGGCTAAAAACTTTAGCCCGAAGCTTTTGAACCATAATTATTACTTATATACCAAAAAAAAATATCTAACATATACAAAAAATTTATTTAATTATGTAATTTTTAGTAATTTTGCAATAATAAGCCTCCGACAAACAAGTTTACAAAAATCCAAATTTTAATTTCGGCTTATAATATAAACCTTAGCCCTAGCCTAGCCCCGTCACAAGCCCTAACCCAGCCCCGGCCTATTTCACCAAACGTACCGTCGTGGAGATAATCACCATCCTAGGATTTAGTAAGAAAGTGAAAACTGAAAAGTCTATGTTTAAGTTATTCAAGATTTAAATAAGTTAATAAACTCGACAAATAAATAAATAATCTATTTTTGCATGGATCTGGTCTGAAAAGCTACACGTCGCACTATACCACTCATCCAACCGAAAAAAAAAACTTAAAAGGAAAGGAAAAAGAATATAACTAAACAAATTAAACATAACGACCACTGCACCAAGTGGTGAGATGTCTACGGTGACACAATTGGCTATAGTTACCAGCGGTGGTCATAATCACCAAATTACTAGTTGTAAACGGTTATGTTTTTCATTCCAAGTGATCAACTACTGTCACAAATTCACCTCTGTCACCGGTGTCCGTACAGCTAGAATGAGTAACAGAAGAAGAAAAATTTGTTTGTTAGTTAGTTGCTCTGCTGCCAAACCCTCATCCTCCACCGAAATCAGGTCATTCACTCTATCTTTCACACTCACGTGTAGAGATAATAAATTGTTGTTCTCTAGGTCCCAAAATTATTGTCTAGACAAAAAAACACACACCTTAAAGGAATGCATTTATTACCGTCATTCTTACTTTTTAGCAGAATGACACTTTTACCCTAATAACAATTTCGTAATATAGTAGATTGGATCAAACTTCCCTATGAAGTCGACAATTAATTTGGGAGATCCCAAACAGAAAACATTGACTATTAATTTGGGACGGAGGGAGTATAATATTATAGTGTAAAAATGCGGTCGCGTTGGTGTTAACACAAGAATCCACAACAACACCAAAAACACTCATCCCTCCGTAACCACCACATTTCTTGTGCAACACACACATCGGACCACATGAGCTGGCAACGACGGGCGCAGTCGGGTGGCGTTTTGGGGGATCATAACCCTTTGCCAAGGTCTTGTTGGTGTTGTTGATTTGTGATTCTGATCTAGAAACCGGTTTGTTGGATATCTTCCGACATTAATTATTTGATAATTTAACACGACAACATCGAGGCGATAGAAATTTTTAAAAAATAACTTGGTTAGGAGGTGCGGAGTGCATACTCGTGTGACCTAATATGATTCAACCCATAACCAATGACAAAGGTCAAGGGGCAGCGCCCTCTAGTTGGCCAACATCTGTCATAACTGCCAACCAGTTATTAACACATTGTTGCCTCATAGAACATACTAAATGTTGGGTGCAAACCCAATCCCACATCGGTAGAATAAGTAAACTGAAGATGGGTTTTACACTTATAAATACCCATCTCATTGTAATGCCGTGGATACCACGTTATATCTTGTGTCGATTATATTCCGCATTTACTTTCCGTAAGCCTTGTTTGTTCGAGCGGTGTGTGCAGAAGCTATATACCGTACATACCGTACAGAGGTGTGTGCAGATGCGATATACCCTAACACTAAAACCAACAATTTACTGTGTCTTTTGCTTTAATTGTTGTGCCTTAACTTAAGTATTTTCTTATCTTATCCCATTACAAATTTCGTGTAACCTATGCACCAAATTAGGGTCGACATAATGTATTAGGAAAGTGCTACCTAATACAGTAATACACGATTCAAGAAATTATCCAAATATGTTTTGATTATCAACACCCCAATCCAACAGTAACTTTAGGGGTATCATGATCATTATGATTTAGAAACATCAAAATGGAAATCGCTTTCTAACTCAAAAATGCTCAAATCTTATAAAACTGCTCTAGTTATAAACTTCTTGGTTTATTTTCAATTCAGTTCTTCAGCAAGGATTAGAAGTGAAGTACTTACACCCTTTAGATCCGTCCGACTGTTCTTCTACATCGCTTTCATTGCACAAGCTTCTCTCGGTGGACTGATAGCAACCACACAACTCATCGGTGCTCTAGCTAATCCTTCAAGAGCGGACACAGTCGTTGATATAGCCAAAGGCCTTGGTATCGACATAGGAGCAGCAGCTCTATTTGCATTCCTGTATTATCGTGAGAACAAAATAAAGAATGCCCAAATGGAAAAATTAACACGAGAAGAAAATCTATCGAACCTTAAACTGCGTGTCGATGAAAAGAAGATTATTACTGTTGGTGAATTTAGAGGACTTGCTCGTCTTGTAATACTTGCTGGACCTTCATCATTTATAAATGAGGCTTTCAAACTTAGTGAGACGTTTACTGAGCAACTTATTGAAAGAGGGGTGCTTGTGGTGCCTTTTTCTACTGATGGAAATGAACTTAGTTTTGAGTTTGATGAGAGTGAAGATGTTAAGCTGTTCACGAATAAAAGAAGGAGGCTCTGGCAGCTTATACCTGTCCTTACGCCAGACTGGTCCGAGTATGTGCCCAAACCTGTTGAACTAGCGCAAACTGCTATGTAAAAAGTAGATTTGATTTGTCATATTTTTCGTGAATACCAGGTGGTTGGATGCGCAGAAGAAACTGGCTAATGTATCACCTGAATCCCCTGTGTAAGCTCTTTTATCTTTTACTTTCTGTTTAGCCTTGTGCAGCCTCAAGCTATATTTCGAATCGGGATAATGTCTAGAAAAAGAAACGTACTTAACTAGGTTTGTCCGTTCTGATAATTATACCCTATAATGTCCGACATGGTGATAATACATATTTTCAAATGGGCTAGTTTGCTAATTTAGTGGACAGGCATTTACAACCAGTATATATCAAAGAAAGATGGCATAGCAAGCCAACTTATAAGAAAATCAGTTAGTTTGGTTACTAACCTTTTTACTGATAAGGCCTAGTTTGGTAACTTAATAACGAGCAAGTGAGAACAATCGCCACATAAGCAAGAGACCGGTCATATCTCGTTCACAGTTTTAGGTTGTTTTCCTGGAATATCAGCTTTGGAAACGCCTTTGCGGCTTTGCCTAATGGAGCTTATTTCATATTATGTTAATTAAGCTTTCACACCAAGTTCTATGTTATGACTAAACACAAATTTTAATCTTTTCTGAAAATCTAGTTTCCAACAAGCATCATTAACTAATTACTTTCTACA
>BQNB010045473.1:0-44256 GCA_026074375.1 Tanacetum coccineum
TCCTCACCACTCCTGCCTCCTTTCAAATGAAGGTGTGTGTGTTTTTGTGAAGAGATATCTCGTTCTAGGCACCCAAAGGGGTATTTATAGGCTTTATAACATTCTAGAATCAAGTTGGGGATGTATATGGTCGGATTTGGAGCCAAATTCACGTATTTACTACTGCAGATAGAAAGTGCGTCGCACTTATTTAAAAGTACGCCGTACTTTGCTGATGGGGAAAGTGCGCCGGTTTTGGTGTAAAACCAGCGTACTTAGGGCATTTACAGCTCTTGACCTTTTTTCTAAGTTGTAGATAATTGTTTCCCGGTCGCGTGGCAGCCTGAATCGCATCCAACGGAGTTCGTATGACTGAGTTATGACCAAAACAATGAATAGGTGTCAGGAAGCTATGAGTTTGAGTTTACTTCTTCGTTTGAGCTTTAATTCTTCGTGTATTCTTTTGTTTTCTTCCACGACATGTACCATGAACCTACAATAGCAAATATACTTGATTAAGTATCGAATGTTCTTATAATTAACCAATATATACATAAAAGCATAGATAACGCATATAGAAATATGTATAATTTGAGCGTTATCATTGAGCTTGTTTACAATAGGATTGATTACTTGGAGAGGAAACTTTGTATTGCTAATAGGGATGGAAAAAGAAGCTTGATGATGTTGTGGAGTATGTGAAGTATCGATTACATGATTTATGACGTAAGGCTAAGTGGTATTGGAGAATGATAAAAGTTAGCTATGTTTAACGCTATCTTCCAAATCCTTTTGGCTCATCTCACTTTCAGTTTGAATAAGTAGATAATTTACTACCCAGCTGCGTTTTTGTCTAAGAATAATGTTGAGATCTGGTAAAGCTTGTTGAGATTTTTTTTAAATCCTGACCAAGCAGACTTCTTGAAAATTTTCAGATTCAAGTGACATTTTTAAGTACAATAGTGAACTCTAGCTTGTTTCTAGAAAGTGCGCCAAGAGTAACAAAAGTCTTCTCGTCATTGGCTTAAAGAGTTTGTTACATTAGGAATAACGGAATCAGGTTTTAGTGAGAATGTTAATATCGCAAAATGAAGTAAAATCAAAAATACTTGCATACCAAGAACTAAGAGTCGAATTGATCTGACACAAATATTCAACTATATAAAGGACAGAAGGAGCGAGGTACGAAAAGTAAATGAAAACCAAGACAAGATAAAACTCCACACACATCACAAAGTTCTTCACAACATGTAGAAGAATGATTCGCAGAACGAAAAAAACACCCACTGCTAAGAAGGAATTAAAATCCAGTTAGCCCAAAATAAAGACAATACTTCATTTTCAGTTTGAAATGAAAGATAATTTATTGTTTAACTGTGAGTGTCTAAACCTGTTGAGTAACGTCCTCCACGACGACAGTGAACTACAGTCTGATATGTGTCGAACATAACATTGAAAGAAACTAATCCGGTCCATCATGAACAAACTCTTGACTAACCAATTCATTGTCGAATGTTTCATGAACTTGATCAAGCACTTTTCATCCTACACTTTTTCTGTTAATTACATAATCAAAACAAAATTAATACTCGTTTTCACATCAAAGAAAATACCCTTCAGATATATTTTGAAACAACAAACTTTAAAAATCATAACAACCAAATAAAACACAACTTATAGAACTTATGAAGTACGGCCGCAACTTATAAAACTTATGATCACAGCTCAGAGCAGTTATGACAACAACTCATTGCAATTATGATCACAACTTGCTTACGACGACAATCACACCAAAATTAGGATTCACGTGATAACCGTCCACACACAATTCTCTAAGATTAACCAAATTAGAATCAAACAAATACCCTTTTATTAAGAGCACATTTTTAACACAGCACACACCTCAATTTATTTATTTTCACAAATCTTACTTAAAAAGGGTTTAGAATTCTAAGCATACTGGACTCATAATAATATAGTGCCAAAACTACATTTCACATGCATCATGACTAAAAAAATTCTTGTGTCAGCTCAGATATCATACTGGCTACACAATACAGTTGCATTTTATCCCATCCAATTTTTCCCAGGCCTAAATTATGACTCAGCGGGTAAACAAATCCTCATAGCTAAGCAAGCATTATCCAAATTCGATCAACAAATCATCACCACAAACCATAAACTAAAACTCATCTGGGTTCAAGCCTAAAATGCAAACAGACATTCAAACACCACCGTTTGGTTTAACCATAACTTCAACCGACATACTTCACTGGTAAATACTAAAAAAGTGTTGAGAGTGCTAGATATAATTTTAACCTAACATGTATCGAAGCTTATAATTAAATCGAGCACCTCCATACTTCTTTAGTTCTCTAGGCTTGCATTTCCATTCTTTCGAAACAAAAAAACCTGCATCAATTCAATTTAATAACCAATAATTTAAACGGCTTTGTTTTCGCAGCGCTCATACCACATTGTTTTTACCTAGAACGCCACCGTTTGCCTCAGAAATTAATTTGACTCAGAATATTTGTACCTTGCCTGAGATACTGTATTGGTTGCTAACACGGTTGCATTTTCTATCATCCAAATTTTGCCACACCAAATTACGACTCACCGAGTGGCAGAATCGTCATAGCCAAACAAGTATTTTCATTATTTTCTAGGCTTGCAATTTTTTTTATTTAGGGTTAATCTTATAGCTCCTTTATACGCAAAAAGATTAGTGACTTTGAACGGCCAAAAACTCATCACTAGGTTTGAGAAAATGAAAAGACAGCTATTTCATGCTCCAAGGATCTATGCAGCCAACGATTTTATAACTGGCATGAAAATAAGTGTTAGCATTAAATGGCAAAAAGGGTGTTCTCCTTTATAAGCAATTTTCATGTAGCAAATATATGCTTGGAGGTACATTAACTTCCCTATGATAACGTCGTGATGCAAATATAATCATTATCAGGTCAGCTGTGAGGAAATAGAAAGGGGGAGAGGAAAGATGAAAAAGAAGAAAAGAGGAAAGAGGAAGTGAGAAGGGGGAGGAGAATGAGAGAGAGAAAGAGGGGAAGGAGGGAGGGAGGGAGGGAAAAAAAAAAGGCAAGAGGAGGCAGAGGGAGGAAAAAGGAAAGAGAGGATAGAAATAAAGTTCAATACAATAACCAATAATTTAAAGGGCGTCGTTTTGACATTCCTTAAATTGTACATTTAAACACTAACCGTAACCGTTTGCCTCATAATTTATTAAATTCAGAATATTTGTACCTTGGCTCAAACATCGTATTGGTAGCTAAACACGCTTGCATTTTCTGTCATCTAGTTTTTGCTAGGAAAAAATTACGACTGATTGAGTGACAGAATCATCATAGCCAAGCAAGTCAACAAAGCAGTTGTTGGATTTCGACAATGCAGCACGCCAAAGTGCAATGCCGCATATCAAATTTCTAAAACGAAAAAATCAAGAGCAAAATATCACTATACACGTACATCAATAACTATGCAACAACAATCCTATGATCTGCAAAAATTTATAATCCATAGCAACAATGAACCACTACCTATAAATCAAAGCTCTATTAATGACAACATCCAATTTTTCAATCACAACTTATAATTGCACAATAACCGTCAAAATCAAGTAAATGAAGTTGTATCAAGGTTTCAATCTCTTATGCATAAGGAAACTCTTAAATGACAACGTTTGATTTAAGCACAAATTCAAATGAAACACACCATCGTTCAACGACGTCATTTTACCATTAAATGGTAGCGGTTGGCCCTAAGGCAACACATAAACAATCGAAAGCAACCCTTAAACAACGTCATTTTGACAACGCTAATATATGTAGTCCATAATACCTTTTTATACATTAATGAAGCACATGGTAGAGATATCAGTGAAAAAAGAGGGTCAGATCTGTAAACATGTATCAGGAAAAGAGGAAAAACCGTCATGGTTGCATTAGTCTAAATGCCCCACCAAAAATGGTTATTCTTAAACTTTTATCGATTCCATTCAGAAAAGAGATATATTACAAATATATCATCACTGCATACCCAATCAAGAATGTCTAAACACAAAATCTTATATATATTTATGAAGCAAACGGTAGAGATATTAGTATAAAAAGGAGGCTCAGATCTGTAAGAATATATGAGAACAAAGAGGAAAACACTGCCATGGCTGCATTAGTCTAAACGGCCCACTAAGATACATTTTTTCTCAAATTTTGACCTATTTCACTTAGACAACAAATATATTATAGAATTATCATCATCACCTACCCAATTAAGAATATCTAAACACGAAAATCCTTTCCATGTTTCATGTTCAAAGAGTAAAGAGTTCTATAAGTCAACCTTTTATTACTCTTTTATACAATAAGATCTAACGAATCATAGCTTCAACCTTACATAAATGAATACCCAAAAGAAATCAAAGCGTACCCATAGTTATCTTATATTATCAAAAAAACAAACCACATAACTACAGACAAATTGAACCAAAAAACAAAATCAAAGCTACATTTCATTATAAATTAAAATTCATACCTTCAAAAATAATGAAGCTCTTACTTTAATCACCAGTCAAACAACCATACCACTAAACCTTAAACCCTAAAGCCTAACACCGAGAACAACTGAGATCCAAAACGACCAAAATTTTATAACAGCGACAATTTTATATAATAGCGGATTTAGATATGCAATTGAGGGTTAGTAAGAAAAAACTTTATAACTAATATTTAAGAAGATAAAAAAACAAAACAAAACGATGATGTTTGAATTAAGCAAATTTTCAAACGAAATATATCATCACAAAACGACATCGTTTAACCCTTAAACGACATTGTTTGACCCAACGCGAGACACAAACACTTAGGGGTGGGAACGCGCCGAGCAGCTCGTGAAAAGCTCAGGACCAGATTGATAAAAAGCTTGAACGTGTTAATACAAATAAACCGATAAAAATGTTTATTTTATTTTATGGTATTTTTATGTTTTGTTGATAACAATTAGTAAAATCGACAAGAATGTAAAATACTAAAGTTATTACCTTTCCATTTTTGGCATTACTTTGAAATACAAACAAAATATGCAAACCATTATTTACATCATGTATAACATCGTCATTTGCAGCATATCTTAGAGAAATCTTACAAGATTACACATGATCTTTCAAGATTTTGCAAATCAAATTTATGATTGAGTTCTGTGCGCACCGTTTTCATATCGACCACGCTATAACTGCCAGGATTCTCATGTTTTCCTCACCCCTTTCCAGCTTAAATTCTCTAATCTACTGATCATTCTCTCTATTCTTGCATAGTTTCTTTTAGCATTTTGTAGGTAATTCTCTTCAAACAAGAAATTGCTAAACACCCCTTTTGAGACGATCAAGTTCCAAGAATCTTGTTTCGCATCTCTATAGCATCTTCAAGATCAAATTGCTGATTCTTGTACATCATTTAGTAGTTGTAGGAATCCATTTTTGTTCTTTCATTCCGGGACATCTTTGTAAATCAAGTGTAGTGTTGTTGGGTTGATCTACCGTGTGAAGAATCTGGTATTTAGCTTTGTACCGTTAAAAGCATAAGCAACATTGTGAGGCTGCTCCGCCGGATAAAGGAGATTGGTGACTAGTGTTTACAAACTCTTGAGTAGGTTACTCGGGGAGTGGAGTAGGGAAAAGAAGGTGTCCTTATATCCGAACCACTATAAATACTTGTGTCTCGGTTAAATTCTTCTAACTCTTACTTTACTTGTTTTATATTTCATATTAACTTCACATAAGATCAAAACAAAAGTTTGAAAAGTACAAGAAAACTATTCAACCTCCTCCCCCCTCTTCTAGTTTTCAACAATTGGTATCAAGAGCGGGTTATCAAAGTTTTAAAAGTATACTGTATTTTAAAACATTAAAACGATCATGGATTTGGAAAACTACAAAGAGGGTAAATCTATGCAACGACCACCTCTCTTTGAAGCTAATTGCTTTATATATTAGAAAACCCGTTTTGAAACTTAAGTGAAGTCTAAAGATATTGATCTTTGGTACATTATAGTTTACGGTAATTACAAACCTACTATCAAAGATAAAGCTGGCAAGGATGTATTCATTACTTATGAAAACTATGATGAAAACCATAAGAAAATGATTTCTAAAAATGATGAAGAAAAAATGGTTTTATATAATGCCTTACCCAAAATAGTATGAGAGAATTTTTATGTGCGATACGGCTCAAGATATTTGGAAATCTTTAATAATTACCCATCAAGGCAACAAACAAGTTAAGGATAACAAAATAGATTTATTTGTTCAAAAATATAAAGAATTCATTATTTTAGATGATGAAACTATTGATTGTGCTTTTGCTAGATTTAATACAATTATTACATTATTAAAAGCACTTGATGAATCCTTTTCAAGTCGTAATTATGTTAGGAAATTCTTAAAGGCTCTTCCCACCAAATGGCATCCAAAGGTTATGGCAATAGAAGAATCCGAGGACTTATTAACATTGCCTCTAGACGATCTCGTCGGCAATCTAAAAGTTTAAGAGGTAGTACTTGAAAGGACTTGGATATCTCTAAGAACAAGAAAGAAAAATACAAATCACTTGCTCTTAAAGCAAGAAAAGTCCTAAGTGAAGAAAAGGCAACCTCTTCGGATAGCGATGATAAAGAATACGCCATGGAGGTAAGAGATTTCAAAAAATTCTTTAAAAGAAGAGGAAAGTTTGTCCGCCAACCATATGACGACAAAAAGAAATTCCAAAAAGTAAAAGAAGACAAAAAGGAGAAGGATGATCAAAGATGTTTCAAGTGTGGTGATCCGAATCACTTCATTAGTGATTGTCCCAAACACTTCTTCAATGATTAAAAGGAGTTCGTTGTCGGATGTTGGAGCGATAGTAGAGATGATTGCAAGAAGGAAGAAATATGTCTCATGGCACTCGATAACAATGAGGTATTATCCGACACTCCTTATTGTAGTAGCTCATCCTTAGATAATGAATCATGGGAAAATAAGTATGATAAACTATGCAAAATTAGTTTTAGGATTATCAACAAAAATAAACAACTAACGGCAAAAAAATGAAGTACTAAAAAGGGAAGCTTGCGAACTTAAAGCAAAAGTAGAACAACTAGAAAGAAACAAAGAGATTAGTCTTGAATGTGAATCATGTGTCGACCTTCAATCTAAAGTTAGCTCACTAACTTTAAAACTAGCTAGTTTTAAAATTAATAGTTCATCTTTGCAAGAAATGCTTGAAATGCAAAAAGCACCAAAAGATAAACATAGATTAGGACACAAAGGTTATAGCTTCTAGTATCAGCACTAAAACCAAAAAGTTAAGTCCTGAAAATATCAAAATGCCCTCTGTAGAACCGGCGTCGTCGGTTCCCTCTGCAAGAGAACCAGCTAGTTCAGACGAACCGAACCGGCCCTCTGCAGAGAATTCAGAAAATGAAAAAAATGTAGGAAGCAACATTTTAAAGAAAAATGACTCCGTATTAATAACTAGAAAGTATACTTTAAACACTTCTAAGAGTTTCAAACAACCACCAATCCTTAAACTAGGGCAAGGGCTTGGAAAAAGCGAAATCCAAACATACCCTAAACCGCTCCATAGGAAATCCAACACTCTATATCCTAAAAGCAACTATCATCAAGTTGGTTGGAACTATGGAACACAACAAAAATATCAATACCAACCTTTAACCAATGGGGTCCTTGTCCTCCATATCCATACATGAGTTAACCAAACAGTATGCATAACTCTAACGGACCCATGAGATATTAGGGACCGAATGCTTGAGTTGTTCTATGAACTTAGGTATGTCTAAAGGTCAAATTAGAACCGAATGAATGGATCAAGGACAACGGGTGCTCAAGACACATGACGGGCAACAAAGATCTCTTCTCATCCTACAAGACTATAGACGGAGGTAATGTAGTGTTTGGCGGTAACACTAAAAGTAAGATCGTCAGAAAAGGTACAATCTCTTATAACTCTCTTACTATTCATGATGTTAGTCACGTAGAAAACTTAGGATTTAATTTACTTAGTGTAGGTGAAATATGCAATAAATGCAAAGTGCTATTTAGTGAAACCGGTAGCGAAATAATTAAAGACGGCATTACTATAGGAAGAGGAATTAGGAAAAATGGCCTTTACATAATGAAAATGGGAAACTCTCCAAAAGATAGTCTTTGTCTAACCTCTATAGATGATACTTCGACCTTATGGCATTGAAGATTGGGTCACGCCAATATGTGACTAATACAATCGCTATCATCTAAAGAGCTTGTTAGGAATTTACCTAAACTAAAATTTAAGAGTTATTTCTGTGATGCTTGTAACATTGGAAAGAAAGTACACACAAGTCATAAACCTAAAAACACGGTTTCAACTACAAAATGTCTAGAACTTTTGCACATGGACTTGTTTGGTCCATCGGCCGTCCAAAGCTAAGGAGAAAACTTATACACTTTGGTCATCGTCGACGATTACTCAAGATATACATGGACAAGATTTTTAAAACACAAAAAATAAAGCTTTTGACCATTTTGAAATTTTATGTAAAAAGATTCAAGTTCAAAAGGGTTGTCCCATTATATCTATTCGTACGGATCATGGTCGGGAGTTTGATAATGAAGTACAATTTAGAGCATTTTGTGATGCTAATGGTATCACTCATAACTTTTCAGCTCCACGTACTCCATAATCAAATGGGGTAGTAGAACGGAAAAATCAGACCTTACAAGAAATGAATAGAACAATACTTAATGAACAATCAATTCCTTAAAAATTTTGGTGTAATGCCGTCGACACCTCCACTTATATCTTAAATAGGATTCTTATTAGACCCTTCCTTGGAAAAACTCCTATAGCTTTTACAGGTAAAAGCCCTCTTTGAATATTATATGTTTTTGGTAGTAAGTGTTTTATTCTTAACACTAAATATTATCTCACAAAACTCGACCCTAAATCCACCGAAGGTATCTTCTTTAGATATTTACCTAATAGTAAAGCCTACATCATTTTGAAAATCAAAGAATCTCTTAATGTAAAATTTAATGAAAGTCCTCCTCCTATGTCACCACCTTTAGAAGATGATGATGTGCTTGAATGTGATTTTATAGAAAACCAAGAAAAAGACTTAGAAATCAAGGAAAATGAACCATTAAACAAAGAAATCATAAACATCAAGGAATCTAAAGATCATCCCCTAGAAACCGTCATAGGTAATCTAAATGAAAGGACCTTAAGGTCTCAAGTTCAAAACCAAAGTAACTTCTTTTGCTTCGTGTCATCCATAGAACCCAAAAATGTCAAAGAAGCCATACAAGACGAAAGTTAGACTATGGCTATGCAAGAAGAACTTAATCAATTTAAAACAAATGATGTTTGGAGTCTTGTCCCTCCTCCCAAAAAGCAAACCATAATAGGTACTAAATGGGTCTTTAAAAATAAATTAAAGAGAAATCTGCAAATATGCTCCCTGTGGTTTCCCAAATTTACAGATTTGCTCCTCAACTTCACGAAAGTGCAGGCAGCCTCCCCAAAACGAAACTTGTGTCGCATTCATGCTCCCTGGCAGGACACGATGCAATGGAAGTTTCAAATCCCCATTGCATTCGTGCTCCCTGGCAGGGAGCACGAGTGCAATGAAAGTTTCAAACTGGGGAGGTCACCTGCACTTTCGTGAAGTTGGGGAGTAAGTCTGCAATTTTTGCAAACCACAGGGAGCATATTTGCACTTTTCTCTAAATTAAATGAAAATGGGTGTTGTATTTAGAAATAAAGCTAGACTTGTGGCACAAGGATACAACCAACAAGAAGGAATAGATTTTGATGAAACCTATGCCCCCGTAGTAAGATTAGAATCTATATGAATCCTTCTTACTTATGCTTGTGCACATGACTTCAAGCTTTACCAAATGGATGTCAAAAGTGTTTTCCTAAACGGTTTTATAAGTAAAGAAGTCTATGTCGCTCAACCCCCCAGATTCATTGATTTTGAAAAACCTAACCATGTCTTTAAACTCAAAAAGGCTCTTTATAGTCTTAAACAAACACCCAAAGCTTGGTACGATAGACTTAAAAAAGCCTTTCTGTCAACACCACAAGTAAACTATGGGATTAGTAGATAACACTCTATTTACTAAGAAAAAAAATTCACATATCATCATTGTCTAAATCTATGTGGACGACATGATTTTTGGCTCAACTTGTCAAGAGGTTTGCGATGATTTTTCAAAAACCATGCATGACGAGTTTGAAATGAGCATGATGGGTTAATTGAATTTTTTCCTTAGTCTACAAATCAAACAATTAGATGATGGAATCTTTTTCAACCAATCAAAATATATTAAAGAAATGCTCAAAAAATTCGGTCTCGAAAACTCTAAACCCATCAAAACTCCTATGTCATCCGAAACCAAACTCACTCGAGATGAAGACGGGGAATCCTTTGATGACACAAAATATCATGGCATGATTGGTAGCCTCCTCTATCTAACGGCTAGTAGACCGAATATCATGTTTAGTGTGTGTTTATGTGCTCGTTTTCAAGAAGCTCTAAAAACCTCCCACCTTGAAGCCGTAAAAAAATATTAGATATAATTAAGGGTACCTCACCAACTTAGGATTAGGTATCCAAAGGAACGGGAGTAGAACCATTGTCAATGGCCGACTCGATCGTGCGAAGACTAAGTCGAAGCAAAAGCCCAAGCGGTGTATCCATTTATGAGATTTGCCTCACAAAGTCGTGGACTATCAAAAACAAACCGACTACAAAAAGCCATACTCAACCACTGAAGCCGAATATGTTTTCGTCGGAAAAGCGTGTCAACAAGCCTTGTGGATGAAACTGTGGCACCCCGTAAGAAAATTTGGTTCTCTTTTTGTAATAAAAGTCATTGTACTGCAATTTGCAAGTTTTACCGTTAATTTCAATGGGAAGTCCATCTTATGATCGTCAAATTTGCATTACTTTTAGTCATAGAATTTTAATTTGGCGCGCGATATTCATCATTTATAATCTGTGTCTAAAAGAAATTTTAGTAAGATAACATGAAAACCATACTTATTTAATTATTGTGAAACAGGCCATATTACTGGTAACAACTTATGAAACCGCCTCGACAAATTAATAACTAGAAGTGTTCAACAAAGATAAAATAACTTTAAATTATATACAAGAACCCATATCAAGATATATATAGATGCATATAAATACATAGTGGTCAACTATATATAGATAATGAGCAAACACCATCAATACAAACTATACCCTACCCTACCTATTTTCTTACATAACAACTTTCTATCACATATAATCTTATACATCGGATACAATTTGAAATGAAAAGGTAATAATAATAGAGATATCTTAATAGTATAAAGAAAAAGAGACAATGATGATAACATGTATTTAGCATTATCGCCCTTGGATAATATGTGCTTGGGTAATCATTCACATGTAAATGTTTATTAACTAAGGCAAACGATTTACATACAAACAGGAAACCATGCATGATTCCATTTATCAACTAAAACCTGAAAACAAAGACTATACAAAATCGGTGGGAGTTAGGCTTTCGCTTTTGTTGGATTCAAGGGCTAAGGAGCGTCGGGTTCGAATTAGTGTTAATAAAGGGTTGGTTCAAGCTTCTCGTCATCATCACGCCCGACCCATTAGTCGATACTATGGACCTTTGTAATTACACCCTTGTACTAAATGTTTGTCATACTATTATTAAGAATTCTAGTTAAAGTACTCGCATAAGAAACACTCAAACTTTGACAAAACTAAGCGAGGGCTCGACCTCCTAGGCATGACAACATTCCGCATGCATGATGCGACCGCAGCATGGTCCTTTGTGAGCATGATTCGCATAATCAACATTGTGGTCATGCTACAGGGGCAGTGGTGAAATAATGAAACGACCTACCATGAACTAGTATTAATAATCGAAATATAAAACTATCCAACACCTGAACTAGCAAAACCTCGACGACACGTTTTGATCTGTATGGCCACTTAGGGATATAAGACTAAGGCATACGTTTAAATGGCTTGTTTTGTACCAAGATACAAATCCCTGATAGGGCCGTCGTGACCACCAACACACAGTGCAACTGAGGTACCACATACCTCAAGGCCCCGTCACCCTAGTTGCAAGTAGCACACAGTGGAAAGGTGTTATCCCACGAATAGCAACCCGAGGTGGGTGCCGAGGACTTTTTTTTGATTCACCCATGCTTGCGAGACAGTTGCATGCTGTCCACTTTGCTGCCGGCAATGTTGGTTTGGTGAAGAGCGGTGGTTTTGCACCCAAACGGCTACTGCCCTCGATCTTTTAACGTGAGCGAACGACCCTTTTTGGTGCTAAGTATGTGGTCCGACCAACCAACTACCCAGCTTGTTTTGTTGCTCAAACGATAGATGCGACCCTTTTAGTGGTGCGCCGTGACTCGACAGAGCCCAACTTTGTGTCGAATTAGCCCAAAACCGTGGCAAGTACTGCTGCCGCTGTGGGAAACTAACTCGAGGGATCTCCCTTTTGTGTCTAGATGAATCCTCTTGTTACAGAACTAAATAAGTGAATTGAACATCAAAGTAAATAAGAAAAATTTATAATATATATATAGACATGGTGAGTGCTGCGGAAGAAATGAAAACCAAAAGACAATGAGTACAAAACCACTGTGTGCGTCATTAGCACAAAAAGAAATAGAAAAGAGGATGGACATGGGAAGTGTTATAATCATACACGGTGAGTGGTTTGGGGGTGGAATTATAAAAATTGCATGTTATTTTAGAATTATGACAAGTTGACATAGTAGTCAAATTATACGAACTTTCATTATATAAACTTTAACGATAGATATATAATTAAAATGCGTGACTATCTAACCTGATTCGAGCGCCATTGGGTTAGTCAATCTGTTATCATTATAAATTTAAACAATATTTTCATGGTTTAAATCATTGAACAATGGACCAACTTTTAAACATAAAACAGGTGGGGGGTGGGGGGTGTGGTGGTTAAGTTATACCCCATTCAATAAATTTGAGTTAAACACTAAAAATATTTAAAAACTTAGTTGATTTAAAATATGATTTAAAAGCTATGATTTTAAAATTAATCGTTAAAACCGAACTAACTCATTGTATGAATTCTTGAACACAAAAATTTCTAAAGTTTATTTGAATTTAAAACATAAAATCTTAAAAACAAGAAAGCGTAGAAACTAAAGTAAAACTTAAATAGTCATAATTTACTACTGATAAAGAATTAGGCGGGGATTTCATTGAAACGTGGAAACTGAGGAGATGGTGGAAGAATAGAGTGAAATGACTAAATGAGGAAAAAATAAAAACTAAATCTTGTTATTTTAATTTAATTTAAAAATTATAAATAAGTTGTATTTTATAAATATGCTTAAACAGAGACGAGCCAGAAAAAGATAAAAACGGCCAAGTGTACGAAATTTACTCAAAAGTCTATAGTAAGACAAATCCCAAGGGTAAGGTAAATTACGTTACAATCGTAACAATTCTAGGAATTTCAGTAATATAAGCTTATATTGTAAAGTCGTGAATCACATAAGCCAACCAGTTTAAAAATTCAGACATTTGAATACGTAAAACGATAACTCATAAACACCGTGTCCCTTTTGACGACCCCATGCATAAACAATTAATTCTTTTAGATAGGGGGGGGGAGGGGGGTTGTGGGTTTCTATATTTGTCATATTTACTTAGTGTGTGAATGAGTCAATTTTGACATGCATTGAACATTATCAGCCCCAGCGGCATACAACAAGGTTGAGTTTTTAATAGTCCCTACTTTTACTATTGAATCTTCATTTTTGGGGGAATTATTTGATTATTTTTAACAGTTGAACACTAGTAAATTACTGATTTACTATTGGTCTAAGTCATATTCCAACCAACGTGCTTATATATTTGCCCAATTTATCATGAACCGTTAATTTCTTGACCGGATGACCGGTTGAGGGAGCGCGAATGTTATGGATAGATCTATCGGGATTGACATCCTGTTTGTCTTTGGACTAACATAGTCCAGCACAACGTTTCTTTTAAGGCAGTTACGAATGTTGCGGTTGAACATCTGCATGGCTTTCTTATGATAAATAACAGTTAAACGCTTCGGTGTCATGAGCTAGACAAATAGTAAATACGTTTCATTGTGATATATATAGGATTGCAATTTCAATACTATGGTTATAAATCTTGTGTTCATCACTATAATCAAAAAACAACAAAACCTATGACTTACCAACATTAAAGTTGACACTTAGGCAAGTTTTTCTCAGTGTTCTCTATCTTAAAGGGAAATAAGGAGTCCTGCATTGTATATTAGATTCGAGGTCTATCTCACTATCAAGTCCTCCTTTACGCATGAAGACCACAATCCCAAATCCGTCTTGCTGCATGAAATTTGGGTGTGACAGATTGGTATCAGAGCCACTTGGTTATAGAGAACTAGGTTGCATTATAACTCTAGACCAATAAACTGCTCTTAAGGACATATCATAATAGCGTACCATTATCTATTACTATCTACTATCCTAAGTTTAACAACTGCCTTGCACGATAGTCATAAACTAACTAAATTTAAACCACTTGTCGTCCATGAAAACATGTTTCATTAGACTACACATTATCATTCACCATCTTGGAATAACACATCTTGTGGATTACGCATTTGTATCATCCTAGTGCAAGTAAATACCATGACTCTCACCAATAATTAACCTTATAAAACAATATTGCACTACGAAAGAGTCCACTTACATAATAATATGGATTTTTATCAGTTTTATATGTTCCTTACTATCATTATTTTATGAGAGTTTACCTACATAATACACTTTCGTACCCATGCTAATCACCTACTCACTACTTCACTACGCGAGGATTCCTATTAGCGACCTTTATGAAATACATATACTACTATCTACTATGTCGATATACCCTTAAAAGTATTTCAAAGTATATAAAAACCTACCAAAAAGCATGTGCCGCTTGAATACCCCAATAATTGGCGAATGTCATATAATCAAGAAACGTGAACAACAAACCCACAATGAGAAGAAATTGAAAACACGCCCGGTAAAAGTAAGATACAATAGTTGCAATTAGCAGTCACAAACTACGGAAAAAGATTTAAGACATAAAGGTTTACACCAGCCCCTGAGTCAAGAATAATATGAACTCCACGGATATGCAACTATTTTCTGGAAGCCTACCACACTATCCGGTCACCAGCTTGGGCCTTAACGTAATTATATCACTAATAATTACGAGTAAATTTCCCAAACGAACAAGAAACATACCAATGTTTAAAATCCAACACTCCTAGACATATCCCCGAGACATAGGATACATAACCATTCAAACCATGCTATACACATTGTCTCCAAAAATAGATGGCACCCATAAGTTAATCTTTACTCAAATATAGAAAATAAGGAGAAGAAACCCAATTTTGTCATATGCAGGGCGTATTCGAGAAATGTCTCAATCACTTTCCAACAACGTACCTGACAACTCCCCGGAACAGGAAGCCGCCACAGGACATTCCATTCCAAGAAGACTTGACTCACCAACCTCTCAGGCAACCCAATTACCTGAACTAGAACTAACTTTGACCCCTGCTACAGGGTGTGAACACTCCCAAGAAATAAATAACCTCAGTGTCCCTGCGCTAATATCACCAGTGCCTGGGCCATCTCGAAAGAGAAGCAGATCATCATCATCGCCATTCTTCCCAGATGCCATTACCTTCTTTGACTGTAAACCAGCATTCGAGACATCAGAACTCAACCCAGAAGATGTGACAGCCAGACTAGAGGACCTGGAAGTAGAAGTTGACACTCTTCATGCAGACACCGAAGACAAAGAGCTTCTAATCTCCGAATTACAGGATTCTCTCGCAGCTGCCGAGAATGAGATCGCATTGTTGCAGATAAGGGTAACTAATGCCGAGGACAGACACGCTGAGGATCATGAACAAATTCAGAAGATTCTAGCCCGCCTAAGCCTATAAGCAAGACAGCCAGACTCGCTATAACAATGTATCCCAGCTTGCAAAGAAACGTCTAGGCAGAGAAATCAATAAAGACTTGTACTTTGCTTTCATGAAATAATAAATGAAATAACAATTCTGCCCTAAAAAGTTTCTGAGTACATTTACCCAGCATAGGAGAAACCATATAATATTTAGAATCAAATGACAAGCATCGTAATGCGCCAATGAAATAACACTATCGAAATCCCGCTCAGTGCAAAACAAGTATGCTCATTGCCCAACAAATGAAGAGTACAATCATGTGCCCGGAGAATGGAAATAGAGAAGCTATTTCCGATGAACACTATGAGACTTGAAGATCATTTCAAAAGGGCCACACATAGTACTTCAGACAAGACATAGTAACCCCTACACAAAAATCAAATTTCTTTCCTCCACTATTCGACATTTTATTAGTCCAATTTTTTTTTACAATCAACGCCTTTTCAATGAAATACTAAATGCATCTAAAAGCTCACCAGGTAATGACATCAAATCATACCAAGATGCGAGGTGGGGTACATAGTAATATATATTCATAATGGGAAGGATGAAGCAACAGAATACACAACGCGAAGCCCAAATCAATCAGATCCATAATATTTCCGTTCATAATACAACAAAATGCAAAATATAGGAAATACAACAAAGATGTAAAATGCTAAAACAACCGATACATCGCCGCGTGAGAAGAAGCACATCGGGTAGACAAGCAAAACGAGCGAGGTGATAATGATGATCATGACGGGAGTAAAAATCTCGATTGGAAACTCCATGGGGATTGGTAACCGACAGTTTGGGAAAAAGGATGAAAAACTTGATATAGTGGAATGGACGAAAATTCGAGATAAGAAGCAAGTACAGTGGAATAGGAGAGATATAAGAAAAGGGGCGGCGTAGTGGGTAGACGTTGTGAGGAATATTGATTTAAAATATTTATGTCTAGCAAGAGCGAGTACGACCAAACCCTAAACTTTCAACAAAAGTTATTATTCGAAATAACTCATACGCGAAGATAATAAATTTTTCGAACACATGGATAATACCCGACAACATATGAAACGATATGCACGTAGTAAGATAAACATATAAGTTGAACATAAACTTTTAGAGGACCACATGTGTGGTAGAAAGTAGCAAGGAAATGATAAACCAATTGGCATATGACATAACATTATTTATCATGTACTTGGGGGATACGACAATTTATACATACTACGAGTCTCTGTGCTAACTACACCTATAATCACAAACAAATAACTAAAGGAAAAGAGACTGGTCAACTATGTATAAGTTAGGTCTACAAAGATATGCTCAATAGTATTCGATGTAATGACAAAGGTTTGAACGCATACACATTTTATTCATCACATTAAAGACAATACTCAAGGAAATTATGAAAGACTGTGATTCATCAAAAATACATCATGAGGATTCAATCCTACATAAACGAAACAAGGTTAAAGATAAAACGTTTGATGATCTCTTCTAGAGGATCTAGCATAAGATTTATTAAAATACTCGAGAACAAAACGATGATACAACCCGCACGCCTACTTGTGAAAGCTACTTTTTCCAGAAGACTTCCACGCCAATCGCCACAATAATGAGTGGCACAATAAGCCCTAGTATTACAACGAGGTACTGGTGATCTTCTTCCTGTGGAACACTCGCCAAATAACAACCAACCACCACAACGAACACAACCGCAATCAAGGGAACGAGATACGACATTTTAATCTAAGGACGAATGAAAAGCTAAGTAAAGGAACTTATGTTACGTTTTGGCAAGTTCAAAAAAATTGGCAAAGTATATATATACATAGAATGGAGGTAACGGCTCGCCACATTTCTAGCCGTTGAAGCCCTACTTGCGACTTTCGTCCCTTTCTTAACCCATGCCACGAATAAGACGCTTGAATTCAGGGTGAAAGTTTCCAACTTAAAAGGACTGCAACACCCCGTAAAAATTTAAATCTTATTTCAAACCCTTAAAGTAAAATTAATCATCGAAAAATTTTCGAATTGCTAATTCATCTCATAAAATAATTACTTTGGAGAAAAGTTTACGAAATATTGTTGCATTTCTTATAAGCTTTTCTAAGATCATCCCTAACGGCGCATGAATCTTCAAACTGAAAAGCCAAATTCAAAAGCACATCCTGACGACCTTTATCTTCGTTAATTAATCTTTGCACCAAGGCTTCGACTTCGGAATCAGTATGAGGAAGCGAACAGGCTATTTGAAGTATCTTTGTAGTAGGATTTAAGTTTGAAAATTCGAGAGGAATGAGGTGGTATTTATAAGACAAAAAGGGGAAAAGGGAAATAATTGAAGATTTTGTCTTTACTTCAACGGATACATTCCCAACATTTTGTCGTGTGGGCTCAGCCCAATAACGACACGTTCATTAGGGATATGTAAGAACCAGTTTAAGAACAAATACCCTCACACCTTCGCAAATCCACAATCTCCTGCAACGTCTTGATTTCGCGGGCGAAATCTCCTAGCTTGGGGAGGATGTGACACCCTATAAAAAAAATTAGATTCTCCTTTCGCTAGGTAAAAGTCATGTACTGCACGTTACCATTAAATTTCAATGAGAGGTCATTTTGTGACCGTCAATGCATTACCTTGTCATAGAAAATCTAAATTTCATGCAAATATCACCATTATTACTCTGTGTCTAAAAGGATATTTTAGAACGCGTAACGATTTCCTTATTTCATTTTTGTAAAACTAGGCCATTTACTGGTAACACTTTATGAAACCACCTGCGTACAAATTAATAACTATAAGTGGGTTCAACAAAGATAAAATAACTTATCTATATATATACAAGAACCCATATCAGATATATATATGCATATAAATACATATGTCAACTAGTATATGTATAATGAGCAAACACCATCATTACCAAACCTTATACTCTACCCTACCTATTTTCTACTTTGAAAACTTATATCACATGATACACCTATGCACCCGATACAAATTGAAAAGAAAGAAATAGCAAGATTCTATAATATTATTACATGGTACAATTTCAAAAAGAAGGAATAGTAGAGATGCCTTAACGGTATTATGAAGAGAAATAATAAACCATAGTATTAGAATTCTTTCAATAGTAACATGGGACCATTCACATGTAACTTATCTGTGATCAACCAAAGACTTCGAATATAAATCATGAACCATTCATGAAGCAAATACATCACAACAAAAATCTGAAAACACTATTAAAACTATACGTTTAAGATCAAGTTTGTTGAGTACAAGAGCTAAGTGGGTGTAGACGTTAGAAGAGATAGCAACCAAGCCCAAACCGTATCTCTATCTTTTCTTCCTCGCCATCTTGCATCAAGCTTAGGACCTCGGTAAGTAGTCCTCACAAGTTAACCTTTATATGTTATCACCCGTAGTTTATCAAACCTCGACTTGGGTACGTGTGGCAAAGTGCACAACACGCATGGTGCAACCCATGCGTGGTCACCATGTTCATACGTGAACTAAGCCCTACAACGCAACATGCATGAAATGTCAATATATGGAAAAATTTACGTAACCCACGTCGTTCATGGAAACGAATAACGGACCAAGAATTCCCAAGAAAACTTTAAACCATGTACATAACCAATGGCAATAGTGACGAAGGAATAATGGGCCACATGTAATTTACATTTAACTAGCCGACCTCGACTCGAATCCCGGCATAACTAGCTAGTATACGATGGACCACAGCGAGCCTTCTGCTCGTTGGTGATACGTTACATGATGCTAGTAAAAACGAGCACATTGTGCTCGTCGCCCAGCTACTGCTACTCGTTGGTTGTAACTATGGTGGGCTGCAAAGCCAATGGTTGAAACCATGGGCCCTTTGCCGCAGCTGGCATCCATAGTTTTGCACAAGCCAAAGGGTGTGAAGGACACCACCATAACCTTAGTATCGACCTTCACTCATCTCGTGACTAACATTTTAAGAATGGAACCATGCGAATTAACGAAGAAACTCAACTAGTAACCTTTAAGGGTGCGTCATTTGCGCTACGAAAAGGAACATACTATGCGTGTTATTTCAAAACAAAACCACCATACTAGTTAACCAAGATGGAAACATGCGAAAATAGAAAGAAAATTAATACACTCGGGTTACTGTAGAAATAAGGAACCAGAAACAGTGAGATTGGAAACTCACTGTTGCGTCAGGAAACAACACATTCCAAATTTGTATATATAAAAACCAAAGCATGCATACTACATCTGTTGGGCCACGACTCAAACCAGAAAAAGAGAAGGAGAAGAATAACCATGCGAGTATAATGGAAGGTTAAACTAAGTGAAGAAGAAAACATATTTATATAAATAAGCAGGGGTCGAATGGATCAAATGACACCACTAATGTTTGTCCAAATCTACTGTTTATTGTGCGTCAGAATCAGAAAAGGGAAAAAGAAAGAAAGTAACAAGTAACATATCATATATACATTTGAGTCTTGATAACAAGGAAAAGGGAACGAAATCAATGAGCTAAAGACTCATTGCTGTTGTGTCAGATAAACAGCAGCAAAACAGAAAAAAAAGGAACATGGGGTTGGCCATGTGGGTTTTATATTTTTTTAAAATAATGCGTGTAATGTTCTTCTACAACTTGCATGTAATTCATTTTATAAATCCTAGACATAAAGGATATTGGGACATACGTGTTTTCAAATTTTAGTCATCCTATGTCGGAACTCAATGAATTGGTAAACTTGGTAACGAAACAAGAGTAACTTGAAAAGTTAGAAATTTTTTTAAATGATTTACGATGAACAAGTAATAATAATGACGCAATTAAATTTAACGCGGTTTATGTGAACCTTGACACTAAAAGTATTCAGAAGTTTATTCGGGTTTAAAATGTGAATATTATAAAATGAAAAGTGTTGGAATTAAAGCGTGATGAATACTATTTTAATGAATTAGGGGATTACGCGAGATAATATGGAAACTAAAGGGGTTAGTTGCGAAATTTACCAAGTGCAGAAAGTAGAGAAACTAAAACTTGATATTCTAAATTTAAAGTATAAATGAATTATGTGTATAAATCAATTAACCAACGAGAACGACCCGAGAAATATAAGAATTGGCGAGGTTACAAAGTTACTAAAACGACCATGGAATAGACAAGATCCCAAGGACAGCTAAATATAAGTTGCAACGTAAAATTTTGGCATATAGGCTTATAATTGAAAGGTCGTAAGTCATCCCTGGAGCCAACGAGTTTTAATCAACACTTTGAAAACATAAAACGTTAACCCATAAACGACCATGCCTTCTGACCATTTGCATAATTTACTTCGTACATTAAATTTTAGAATGTAAACTCAGAAACTGTTATATTACTAGTGTTTGTATTGAGTCCGCTATTTGAGCGTTGCCCGTAATCCACTCATCATAACCATCGATTAACCGACAGGTTAGTTTCATAGCCCCTACTGTTTACTATTTTAAAATCATCTTTTGGGGTGAAACATGCTTAATATTTAACAAGCTGAACACAAGTACATTTACTGATTTACTATTTGGGTCTAAGTCACTATTCAACCCAACTTGCTATATTGCCCAATTTATCATGAGCTGTCAATTTCTTGACCGGATGACCGGTTGAGGGAGCGCGAATGTTATGGATAGATCTATCGGGATTGACAATCCCTGTTTGTCTTGGACTGACATTAGTCAAGCAAACACAGTTTCATTTGAGTCATATACGGATGTTGCGGGTTGAACATTTGCACGGGCTATCCTATGATGATATAGTTAATGCTTCAGTGTCATGAGCTTAGACAATAGTAAATACTTTTCATTGTGATATATGGGATTGCTATATTTCATGCCATGGTTATAAATCTTGTGGTTCATCATTATTATCAAACAACGAAACCTATGAACTCACCAACTTTATGTTGACACTTTAGCAATGTTTTTCTCAGGTGTTCTATATTACGGAATATATGGAGTCTGCATTGGTATATTGGCATGTAGAGGTCTATCTCTCGTATCAAGTCCTCTTCACGCCATGAAGTCACAAATCCCAAATCCATTCGTACAAACTGCAATGAATTTGGGGTGTGACAGATTGGTATCAGAAAGCTCCGTTGGTATGAGAAACTAGGTTCATTAGTAACTCAAGACTATAACACTCTTACGGACATATCGGAAATGACATACGCACAATCTACTTATTACTATTTTACTTCCTACGTTAACAGCTGCTTGGCATAATATCATAAAAATTACCACTTGCCTGTCATGGGAAACATGACTACACATTATCATTTATCATCTTGGAACAGTGTATCATATGGAGTACGTATTTGTATCATCCTAGTGCAAATAAAAAAACTATACTATGCACCAATTAAATAACCCTATAACAACATCAAAGACTACGAAAAGTCACATACCACAACTATGAACTGTGTCGGTTATTACATCCTTACTAGAGTCATTTTATGAGGGTAACCGTAACATAAACACTTCGGACACTTGCTAATCATCCACTCGTTACTGTCACAGAGGACTCATCATAGCAACTGTTGTAAATACACTATACTAACATCTACAATGTCGGTATACTCTTAAAAGTATTTCAAAGTATATAAAAACCTACCAAAAAGCATGTGCCGTTTGAATGCACCAATAATTGATGAATGTCACATCATCGGGAAACGTGAACAACAATCTCATAATGAGAAAACACGCCGGTAAAAGTAATAGTCGCAACTAGCAGTCACAAACTACGAAGAAATTTTTTTTTTTAAGACATAACGTTTTAACCACAGCCCATAAGCCGATAATGATATGAACTCTACGGATATATACCTATTGTCTGAAAGCCTACCACACTATCTGGTCACCGGCTTAGGTCTTAACATAAGGATACCACTAATAATTGCGAATGAATTTCCAAACGAACAAGAAACATACCAATGCTTAAATCCAACACGTCCTATACAATCCTCGAGACATAGTATGCCGTAACCATTAAAGCGGCAATACACCTATCTAAAAAAATAGATGGCCACTCCCATTTAAAAGTAAATCTTACCTAAATATGGAATATCAGAAAAGAAACCCTACGTTTGTCGTATGCAAGGCTATCGAGAAATGTTCTTTAATCACTTTCCCTGTAAAAAAAAAAAAAAACCACGTACCTGACAACACCCCCGAACAGGAAGCCCACGTGACCATTCCATTCCAAGTAGAATTACTCGCAACCTCATAGCAATCACCAATTACCTGAGCTATGGTTTTCACCTTGACACCCGCTACGGGGCGTGAACACTTACATCCCAAAGAAATGAATAAACCCAGTGCTCCTGCATTAATATCACAAGTTCCTGGGCCATCTCAAAAGAGAAGCAGATCACCATCATCGCCATTCTTCCCAGATGCCATTACCTTCTCTGACGGTAAACCAGCATCTGAGACATCAGAACTCAACCCAGAAGATGTGACAGCCAGACTAGAGGACCTGGAAGTAGAAGTTGACACTCTTCATGCAGACACCGAAGACAAAGAACTCCTGATCTCCGAGTTGCAGGATTCCCCTCGCAGTTCTGAGAGCAAGATCGCAATATTACAGATAAGGGTAGCAGAACCAGAAGCTAGCGTGCTGGGGGATCATGACAAGATTCATAAAATTCTAGCTCGCGCTAGGCCATGTAAAGCAAGACCAGCCAGACATCCTATAACAATGATCACACTTGTAAGGACATTATAAGACTTGTACTTTGCTTTCATGAAATAATAAATGAAATAACAATTCTGCCCTAAAAGTTTCTGAGTACATTTACCCAGTATAAGGGAAACCATATAATTGATAATTTTTGGAATCAAATGACAAGCATCGTAATGTGTCATGGAAATAACACTATCGAAATCCCGCTCAGTGCAAAACAAGTATGCTCATTGCCCAACAAATGAAGAATACAATCATGTGCCCGGAAAACGGAAATAGGGAAGCTATTTCTGATGAACCCTATGAAACCTGAAGGATCATTTCAAAAGGGCCACACATCGTACTTCGAACAAGAAACAATAATTCCTATAAAAAATCAATTTCCTTTCTTCCACTATTCGACATTTTGTCAGTCCAAAATCCTTCTCATTTACAACCAATAAACGCTCTTCCAATGAAAATGGAAATACTAAACACATCTAAAGACTTACCAGGTAATGAACTAATTCGA
The DNA here is from genome assembly GCA_026074375.1 of Tanacetum coccineum. NCBI lineage: Eukaryota > Viridiplantae > Streptophyta > Magnoliopsida > Asterales > Asteraceae > Tanacetum > Tanacetum coccineum. The sequence continues at coordinate 24,332 of BQNB010045473.1, forward strand.
AACAAACCCAGATTCAAGTAGGCACATATCAACATATAAGTATAACGAGAAAGATTAAACCATAAAATACATAACGCGAAGCCCTATTTAATCAGATCCATAGTATTTTCGTTCATAATACAACAAAATGCAAAATATAGGAAATACAACAAAGATATAAAATGCTAAAACAACCGATACATCGCGCGCCGTGAGAAGAAGCACATCGGGTAGACAAGCAAAACGAGCGAGGTGATAATGATGATCATGACGGGAGTAAAAATCTCGATTGGAAACTCCATGGGGATTGGTAACCGACAGTTTGGGAAAGAGGATGAAAAACTTGATATAGTGGAATGGACGAAAATTCGAGATAAGGAGCAAGTACAGTGGAATAGGAGAGATATAAAAAAAGGGGGCGGGCGTAGTGGGTAGGAGTTGTGAGGAATACTGATTTAAAATAATTATGATGGACAAGTTATGTCTAGAAAGAGTGATTGCAATCAAACCCTAAACTTTCAACAAAAGTGATTATTATGCTGAGATAATGATTTTACGAACACATAGATAATACACGCCAAACGAGCATGAAGCACTATGCACTTAGTGAAATAAACACATAAAGGTAAACGTAAACTTTCATAGGACCACAATCAGGTAGAAAGTAGCAAGGAAATAAATAAACCAATTGACATATAACATAACATCATTCATCAGGTGTTTGGGAGACACGACAAATTATATACCTCACAAGTCTCGGTACCGACTATGCTTACAATCACAAACAAATAACTAAAGGAAAAAGGGGATGTCAATGTAAACCTAAGGTATACATAGCTTGATCAACTATGTATAAGTTAGGTCGACAAAGATATGCTCAATAGTATTCGATGTAGTAACAAAAGTTTAAACGCATACACATTTTACTCGTTCATCACATTAAAGACAATACTCAAAGAAACTATAAAAGACTGCGATTCTTCAAAAGTACATCATAAGGATTCAATTCTACATAAACAAAACAAAGTTAAAGATGAAACGCCCGATAATTCTTCCTAGAGGATTCAGTATAAGATTAATCAAAATGCCCAAGAACAAAACGGTAATACAACCCGCTAGCCTACCAGAAAAAGTTACTTCTTCCAGAAGACTTCTACGCCAATCGCCACAATGATGAGTGGCACAATAAGCCCTAGTATTGCAACGATGAACTGGTGATCCTCTTCCTGTGGAACACTCGCCAAATAACAACCAACCACCACTACGAACACAACCGCAATCAAGGGAACAAGATACGACATTTTAATCTAAGGACGAATGAAAATTTAAGTAATTAAACTTATTTTACGTTTTGACAAATTCAAGAAAATGGCAAAGTGTATATATATATAATGGAGGTAACGGCTCGCCACATTTCTAGCCGTTGAAGCCCTACTTACCACTTTTGTCCCTTTCTTAACCCATGCCACGAATAAGACGCTTGAATTTAGGGCGAAAGTTTCCAACTTAAAAGGACTGCAGCACCCCGTAAAAATTTAAATCTTATTTCAAACCCTTAAAGTAAAATTAATCATCGAAAACTTTTCGAATTGCTAATTTATCTCATAAAATAATTACTTTGGAGAAAAGTTTACAAATAAATAACACTATACCTAAATCACTTTATGATACTGTAGAGGGACAGTAATCATGTTCACTCAATTATTCAATTTAGAATTATCGCGCAAACACTTTAAAATACTGTGTGGAGACAGTAGTCATAGTCACTCAATTATCCCATTCAAGATGCATCATGGCAAGACAACAGTCACGAAGCAAACATTTTGATACTACAGAAATCAAATGCATTCATTCGAACTTACTAGGTTACTAACATGATAACCGTTGGTTTGTGAAAGTGGAAATACAAGTACATAGTTAAGACAACAATGTTTTATTCAAAGTAGTACAACAACATGGTTACAACAATCCTTAGACCATTAATCCGATGACTCGCAATCTGAGTCGTACCTCACTACCCCAAATTCTAAAAAGAATGCATCATTCTCAGCTTGTTCTTGCCTAATTTTCTCCTCTTGCGCCTTTTTGTTCATGGCCTCTTCTTCCAACATTTCTTTTAGAGCTTCTTCATCCATACGGAGTTGATGTAACTCTTTCTCGGTAAGAGGGAAATCAGTTTGTGATGACGAGCAACCTATACCTCCATGTGTACGGCCGGAGTATTTTTCCTGGAACCAAGCCGACTTAGCCTCCATTTGTTTCTCTAGCCGTGCCGCCTTTCCATACATAGAAAGATGCAACTTGCGATCCTTTTCAGAACTTTCTTTTAAAAGAGTGCAAATCAAGGCACGACTCTCTTGAGAAATGTCATTACATTTCTCATAAGTTTTTCTAAGATCGTCCCTGACAGCACATGAATCTTCAAACTGAAAAGCTAAATCCAAAAGCACATCCTGACGACCCTTATCTTCGTTAATTAACCTCTGCACCAAGGCTTCGATTTCAGAGTCGGTGTGGGGAAGCGAGCATGCCATTCGAAATATCTTTGTAGTGGGATTTAAGTTTGAAAATTTGAGAAGAGTAAGGTGGTATTTATAAGACAAAGAGGGAGAAGGTAAATAATTTAAGGCCTTGTCGTTTACTTCAACGGATATATTCCAACATTTTGTCACCTTGGCTCGTCCTGATAGCGAGGTATTCATTTAGGGATAAGTAAGGACCAGTTTAAGAACAAATACCCTCACTTGTTCGCAAATTCACAATCACTTACAACGTCTTGATTTCGGGACAAAATCTTCTAACCTGGGGAGGCTGTGGCACCCCGTAAGAAAATTTGGTTCTCTTTTTGTTAAGTAAAAGTCATGTACTGCAAGTTTGCAAGTTTACCGTTAATTTCAACGGGAAGTCATCTTATGATCGTCAATGCATTACTTTTTGTCATAGAAAGTTTAATTTGCGCGCGGATATCATCATTATTACTCTGTGTCTAAAAGGAAATTTTAGTACGAGTAACGATGAAAACCATACTTATTTCATTTTTGTGAAACGAGGCCATTTACTGGTAACACTTTATGAAACCGCCTGCGTACAAATTAATAACTATAAGTGGGTTCAACAAAGATAAAATAACTTATATATATATACAAGAACCCATATCAGATATATATATATGCATATAAATACATATGTCAACTAGTATATATATAATGAGCAAACACCATCATTACCAAACCTTATACACTACCCTACCTATTTTCTTACTTTAACAACTTCTATCACATGATAAGTCTTATACATCTGATACAATTTGAAATGGAAAAGGTAATAATAATAGAGATTCCTTAATAGTATTAGAAAAAGAGACAATGATGATAACAGTATTAGAATTATCGCCCTGGAGTAATAGTGTGCATGGTATGCATTCACATGCAATGTTTCTGTAACTAAGCCAACGATTTACATATAAAAGAGGAACCATGCACGAACCAGTTTATCTCAACTAAAACTTGAAAATAAAGACTAAACCACAAATCTGTGGGAGTTAGCTTTTTTCGCGTTCGTTGGATTACAAGGGCTAAGGAGCGACCGGGTTCGAATTAGTGTTAATCAAGGTTGGTTCAAGCTTCTTGTTCATCACAACGGCCTCGACCCATTTAGCGATACTTGACCTTTGTAAGTTACTACCCTTGTGACAAACTGTTGTCCATACTATATTATCGATTTGTAGTTTAAAGTACGACATGAATAAACACGTCAAGACTTTGGCAAACCTAGACGAGGGTCTCGACCTCGCATGACAAGCATGCACTGCATGATGCGACCCATGCATGGTCCTTGTGAGCATTCACATATCAAACTTTTTGTCAAGCTTACACATGAATATTGATACGACCAACCATGAACTAGTATTAATATATAGATAATTTAAAAAGCTATAACAACAACTTAACTAGCAAACTCGACACTCGTATTTGAAACGATGGCACTCTAGGATGCATAAGACTAAGGCATACTTGTTAAATGCACTTGTTTTAGGGCCAAGACCAAGTCCTACCGTGACCACCAACGTGACGAGTGACGAGGGACCACTACCTCAAAGTGCCTCGTCATTTGTTGCACCACAGCGGGCAAGGTGGCTGCCCCATGAATAGCAACCCATTCTGAACTTTTTCGAGCCACCCATGCGTGTGAGATAGTTGGCGTGCTGCCACTATTGCTGCCGCAATGTGGTGGTGGTGAAGGATGGTGGTTTTTGCCACCAACCGCTGTTCCTCTGTTATTCTTCAACGCACCCTTTTTAGTGCTAATATGTCCGACCAACCAACGCACCACTTGGTACTGTTGGGCTCAAACGATGGACGCACCCTTTTATGGTGCGGCCGTACTCGACACCAACTTGTGTCGAATCACCCGAACCGTGGCAAGTACTGCCGCCGTTGGAACTGCTCGAGGGGATCGCCCTTGTGTCTAGAGATGAAGTCCTCTCGTTGCAAACTAAATAAGTGATAAACATGCAAAGTAAATAGAAAAGTTATATATATATACATGTGAGTGGCTGCGGAAGGAAATGAAACCAAAAACAATGAGTACAAAAGCTCACTGTGTGCGTCAGGTGAGCAACAAAAAGAAAAAGGAAAAAAGGATGGACATGGATTGTTATATACATACATGTGATGGGTTTGGTGATATAAAAGAGTGCATGTTCTTTTTGGATTATGACAAGTTGACATACTAACAATTATACTACTTTCATTTATAAACTTTAACATAGATATATATTACATGCGTAGCTATCTAACCCTCGATTCGTGCGCCAATTAGGTTAGCAGTCTGTTAACAAGTATAAATTGGAAATGATATTTTCATGGTTTAGAATCATTAACAATGGGATCGAACTTTTAAACAGGTTATCCTGGGGGGTTTCATAAATTTAGTTAACACTAAAAAATAAGTTTTTAAAACTTAGGTTAAGTATTAAAATAATCATTTAAAGCCATATGAATTAAATTATAAACGTGTAACAACTTAACCGGTTTGTATGAATTCTTGACATAAAAATTTCTTAAAGGTTTATTTGAATTTAAAACATAAAAGCTATAGAACGAAAAGCGTAGAAACTAGAAGGTGAAAACGTTAAAAAGTCGATAAATACTATTTTAAAGAATTAGGGGATTTCATGTGATAACGTGGAAACTAAAGAGGTAAATTATGTAAATTACTAAATGTAGAAAATATAGAAACTAAATCTTGTTATTTTAAATTTAAGGATAAATATTATAAATAAGTTGTATTTTTATAAATTGTTTGAACAAGAGGACGAGCCAAAAAAGATAAAAACAGGCCAGTGTACGAATTTACTCAAAAGACTATAGTATAGACAAGATCCCAAGGGTAGGTAAATATACGTTACAGCGTACAATTCTAGGAATTTAAGTATATAAGCTTATGATTGTAAAGTCGTGAATCATCCCTAGAGCCAACGGTTTAATCAACATTTTGAAAACGTAAAACGATAACTCATAAACGGCCAGTGTCCTTGACGACCCCATTATTTGCATAAACCACTTCATTCATTAAGTAATTTTGTAAACTCAAGACTCTGTCAAATTACTTAGGTGTGTGACTGAGTCACTTATTTGACGTGTTCAATGAACCAGTTACATTCCCAGGCGCTAACCGACAAGGTGAGTATTTCCCATAGCCCTACTTTACTGTTTTAAATCATCTTTGGGTGAGAACAATGCTTATTTTTTAACAGTTGAACACAAGAACATTTACCTGATTTACATTGGGTCTAATCCTATTCCAACCCAACTTGCTAAATTGCCCAATTTATCATAACCGTCAAATTTTCTTGACCGGGATGACCGGAATTGAGGGAGCTCGAATGTTAATGGATAGATCTATCAGGGATTCACATCCCAGTTTGTCCTTGGACTGACATTAGTCAAGCAACACAAATCTTTCATTTGAGTCAGTTACGGATGTTGCGGGTTGAACATCTGCATGGGCTTGCTTATGATAATACATGTTAACGCTTCGGTGTCATGAGCTTAGACAATATTAAATACTTTTCATTTTGAAATATATATATATGATTGCTATATTTCATACTATGGTTATAAATCTTGTGGTTCATCACTATTATCAAACAACAAAACCTATGAACTCACCAACTTTATGTTGACACTTAGCAATGTTTTTCTCAGGTGTTCTATCTTATGGGAAATAAGGAGTCTGCATTGGTATATTGGCATGTAGAGGTCTATCTCTCGTATCAAGTCCTCTTCACACCATGAAGTCACAATCCCCATCCCAAATCCTGTCTTCGCCGGAAAAGCGTGTCAACAAGCCTTATGGATGAAACAAGCTCTTGTTGACTATGACTTAAACCTGGATGATATACCCGTCCTTTGTGACAATAAAAGTGTCATTGACCTAAGTAAAAATTCCGTCCTACACTCTCGCACCAAACATATAGAAATCCGACACCATTTCCTTCGTGACAATGTTCAAAAGGGAAATATCTCCATCGAAAAGGTCTCTTCCGAAGACAACATAGCCGATATCCTAACCAAACCACTCAAACGTGAATCCTTCAATCTACTTAGACTAGGTCTCGGCCTCATGGAACCTAACACCTAAAGGTAGATTTCCAAACCTTCTTCTTTCTCTTTGAGTCTAGAAAAACTTTTTTACTAAATAAAGGCTCGGGAATTTCTTCAATATACTATATATACTACTATATTTTTTTCTCTCATCTTTTATCAAATAAAACCCAAACTTATTTTTTTTAGAAATTTGCATTGTTTAATACGAAAATAAAAACATTTTTCTCACTTGCATCTCATTTGTCTCTTGAACGCCTATAAAGAAACACATGATCAATATGTCGTTTCAAACATGTTCAATTGAAGCTATATCAAAATAAGGAGACTTTGGGTTATCTCAAATATATCTAATTATTTATTTTTTTGTAGAGATAACCGCACCTCCAACATCATATCATACAAAAAAAAATTGCAGACTTCGGTTCCTTTGGTTGTCTAAAGCCGGTTCCTTATCTGCAACAGAACCGGCGACACTATACTGCATAAATACGAATTTCAAACTTCTACCATACCAAACTCCCTCCAAATCAAGCCTATCAATCCTAGGGATTTAGAAGTTGACTCTAGGCAAATCCAATGATTAGATCTTCTCTAAAATATCAAGCAATGCATTAAAAATTATCCCTATAAAAGACTAGATCCAAACACTAGTTATCTTATCAAATTCAAAAGAACATTAAAAATGCCTAAGGAAAAGAAGCTTAACCTTAAGCGCACCGCTAGGATTAGTGTTCGTCTGTGTTGCTTCTCCAACCCTCGACCGGTGTCCCCTCCTTATCATCCTCTCTCACCACCAACCGATTATCAATCGGCTCCTCAATTAACTCCAAATGCTTCACTACCACTTTCCCTCATAATATCTCCAGGGACCACACCAAGTAAAATCCTACTTACTCCAAAGACAACACCACCACCCTTAACGTCTCTTCCACCGGCTCCAACCCAACCATCCAAACACTCCTCACCACTAGCCATAAGCATAGATCCCACTGAACTCTTGTTTTTCACTCCTCCTACCTCTCCTCGAATACTCTTTGACACACTAGAAGACCTTTCACCTGCAAAAACAAACCCCCTTCCTCCTAGACCATCATTTAACTCCATTGAGCGCTTGGCCAATGAACCTCCACCTTTTCTGGTTATGGAACCTCCTCTACCACCTATTACAAACATGGAATCTTCTCTTCCACCATTGCCGCCTCAACTTCTAACTTTTCCCCAAAATCCTCCTTTAAACTTTTCGCCACTTCCGCCATTAGGACCCACCAATCCTTTTCCTTTGCTAACTCATGAGATATTTTATAAACATTGCCAATGAACCCAAGTTATCATAGACAACCTTCGGGATGAAATGTGATTCATTCTCAATCACATCCTAGACCGTCTCAACGTCCTTGCACACAATTACTAAACTAGGTTATTAGAAGTAGAATAAATCGTATTTCGTTAAGAATCTCTTACTTTCTTATGGATTTGTTGAATAAATGATGTAATCAATCAATGTTTTAATATATGTCTTGCTCCCAGGGAATTGTGCTTGTTGATAATTGATTTGATCAAAAATATATGAAATCTTCCTTAGAATCCTACAGGTTTGACTTTTGATGTCAGCCGGTTCCATCGGCATACAAAGCCGGTTCCATTCAAGGAACAGAATCGCAGTTGCCGGTTCTACAAAAGCATTTTTAGCATTTTTTTCTAACTTTTCTTTTGTAGGTACTCCTAAAGTAAGGGGGAGCACATTTCTTTATGTCAACATTTTTTTGCAGCGTATTTGGCATATTTAGCACCCATCAAGGGGGAGCTTTCCGCATTTACACATATCAAATCCAAACTCTTGGATACCTCTCTGTGACCTATACATCTTTTTGTTTCGGCAAAAAGGGGGAGAAGGGAAGTAAATAACACATAAGGAATAACGAAAGTCAAATGAATTCCAAAATTTAATCCAAATACTCAAAAAAATTCACTTTGACTAATTTACTTCTATTAGATTTTAGTTTTGTCATCAACTAAAAGGGGGAGATTGTTAATACAAATAAACCGATAAAAACGTTTATTTTATTTTACGATCTTTTCATGATTTGTTGATAACAATTAGTAAAATCTACATGAAAGTAAAATACTAAAGTTATTACCTTTACATTTTTGGCATTACTTTGAAATACAAACAAAATATGCAAACCATTATTTACATCGTGTATAACATCATCATTTGCAGCATATCTTAGGGAAATCTTACAAAATTACACATGATCTTTCAAGATTTTTCAAATCAAAATTCGGATGGCGTTACTGTGCGCCGGTTCTATTCTAATATACTGGCTGTTACGGTCTGGCAACAGAACCTGTCATAACCAGGCTAAAGTATAATTTTTTGCTAAAATTCCCAAGCATAAGCCATTTCTTATGTTTTCCTCACCCTTTTCCAGCTTACATTCCCTAATCTACTGATCATTCTCTCTATTTTTGTATAGTTTCTTTTAGCATTTTGTAGGTAATTCTCTTCAAACAAGAAATTGCCAAACACCTCTTTTCAGATAATCAAGTTCCAAGAATCTTGTTTCGCATCTTCATAGCATCTTCAAGATCAAATTGCTGATTCTTATACATCATTTAGTAGTTATAGTTATATTCATCATCTTTGTAAATCAAGTGTAGTGTTGTTGGGTTGATTCTACCATATGAAGAATCCAGTATTTAGCTTTGTACCGTTAAAAGCATAAGCAACGTTGTGAGGCTTCTTCGCCGGATAAAGAAGATTGGTGACTAGTGTTTACAAACTCTCGAGTAGGTGACTCGGGGAGTGGAGTAGGGCAAGGAAGGTGTTCTTGTAGCCGAACCACTATAAATACTTGTGTCTCGGTTAAATTCTTCTAACTCTTACTTTACTTATTTTATATTTCATATACCAAACAACAATATCGGGTTAACTTCACATATGATCAAAACAAAAGTTTGAAAAGTACAAGAAAATTATTCAACCCCTCTCCCTTATAGTTTTCAACAGAACGAGCCGAGCGTAAACGAGCTCGAGCCCGAGCTCGAGCCTAAGTCTAGGCTCAATTAATAATCGAGCTCGTCCTCGAGCTATAAAAAAAACTTGAGTAGGCTCGCGAGCCTAAACGAGCCCTTGAAATATATATGTATATATGTTGTCTATACATACAATTGTGTATAAGGGAGCTTAAAATAAGTAAACGAGCTCGATCCTTGTGAGATTAACAAGCCGAGCTTCATTTGAACTTTATTTTCTTCAACACATCATATAAATTAATCGAGCCCGAGCCGAGCTCGAACTTGTGAAAATTTTCACGAGCCTAGATCGAGCTCAAAATACGAGGCATGAAACGAGCTCGAGCTTCATATTTATAAATGAGCCGAGCTTGAGCTTTAGCAGGCTCGTGCTCGCCTCGGCTCATTTCCACCTCTACAAACACTCTATGCAAACCCTTAAACAACGTTATTTGGCAACAACTATACGACATAGTTTTAACATTAAACGCCACCGTACAATTTGCTTCATAAATTTATAAAAGGGTAATAAGCATAGCTGTCTCACGGATTTTAAAGTCCCCGTGCCATTACCACAATGAGGCCCTTAAGCACACAGATAATATGTATGAGTAGTGCATAGACTAACTAAACTTGAGTTTCGTATCGTGTAAACATATAATAGAAATGCATGAAATTTAGTGGCCCACGTGAAGAGGTGGCCCTGTGCAATCGCACCTCTTGCACTCCCCTAAAGACAGCCATGATAATAAGGCACGTGATGTGGCAACTAAATTATAATTTTAAAACATGAAAATGAAGCTTTATTATTTATAAGTATTTCTCTTTTAGAGTGTGATTAGGCTGCTCATAATGGTCGATCGATCATGTGGGTCTTCTAATGTCTTTGTAGGTCGCCCCCATCGTGGAATGTAGGTCGTGATGTGGGTCTTGGAGAAGTTGGTCGGATATACGACCGAGTTCTTGAGTTTGTGTTGTGTGTGTGTTTATTTAATTAGAATTCATTTTTGTTTGGTATATTTTTTGTTGTGTATGTCGCCTTACTGTGGCTAAAAGGCCGTCTATAAGTTGTTGAAGAGAGAATACTGAGGTGACGGGATCTATAGATCGCTACTGTGGATTGCCTTAGTATTATGTAAACATATTGTATGCCTACGGACATGGATCAAAAAACACGTTATAGAATAGTACAAATTTTTTACTACAAACTTTAATAGTTAGAGACTTAGAGGTTAGACTTGACCCTAGTGAATTAATCTTAACTACTTATAAATTTTATTTTTAGCAATTTTGAATTTTCAACTTACACACATTTATACATAGTATATAACTCATACAAACATAATTAAACTTGACAATTAAAACATACAAACATAATTAATACCACTCCTATTAAAACACCATTACATAAATATACAATCATATCTACACATTTTACAACCATAATCATATTGTACAACTTTTTAATACATAATTAATACGCCTATTAAAACAACACATTAATTAAAGGGCAAATAGCATAAAAGTGTATCCAAGTTATACTCAATTTCAATTTAAGGTACAGTAGAAACTCGATAAATTAATACTCGATTATTTAATAAACTCTCTAAGATAATATTTTTTGCCGGTCCCGACTCGGGGATAGGGTGCTAAATTAATAATTCGCTAAAATTATAAGATAATACATTTTTGATAATTTCTTTAGACCCCATATAAAATATAAATTAATAATTCCTTATATATAGCATATTACATGAATGATTTATGAAGGTTTCTTGAAAAATGACTCAATTGTCTTTTGTTTTTTGTTGAAATCAATTTCCCCTTGAATCTCGTCTCTAATTTTCCTTAGCATGGTAAGAACTTCTGGTGTTGTTTTCTCATAGCTTAACAAGAAATTGTTCAATGTGATTGCCGCTTTAATAGCTTCGTTTCGCGAAGGGGGTTCCATTGTAGAACTTTCATCATCTTCTTCATCGATATCATCTTTATTAATTCCAATAACGCTTTCAATAATTTCTTCATCAGTCAACAACTGTGCAACTACATTTTCTTCTGGGTGAGTCAGAACATCTTCGACATCCATTGCATTGCGATAACCCAACTCTTTGATCAAATTCTGGAGTTCTTGAGTGCTTTCACCACCTTCATCTGAGTTCTCAAAAGTCATGTTATCTGTTGATCGAAGTTTACAATGACGAAAGCAGTTCGCAATTGTATTTGCACTAACATCCATAGTCCATGCTGAAATTGCAAGATTCATTGCATCTAATACATTTATTTTTGCTGGATTTGGAACCCCTAATTCATAACCCTCCAAAAGACTTCTATAAAATCGACGACGATAATGCATCTTAAAAGCTCGTATGATCCCCGCGTCACAAGGTTGAATTTTTGAAGTTGTGTTTGGTGGCAAAAAAAATAATTCAACATTTCGTAATCCTTCAATAATTTTTGGATGAGCAGGGCAATTATCCACAATCAAGAGAATTTTTCTTCCAACCATTTGTATACTATAAATTAATAAAATATTAATTAATATATAAATTAATAATTATTAATTTATCGATTAATTAATAACTCTTTTAATTAATAAATTTTGGTGGTCCCAAGTGTATTATTTTATAGAGTTTCTACTGTACTTTACCTTTTTTTTCTCAATTTAGTGTACTCATGTTTTTTTTAGTTGCAATGTTAGACAATTTACAGATTACCAAGTTACCATCACCATACTTCATCTTCTCCGATCAAATTCCAGCCAACTTCCGTCTAGTTTTCGTATTCATATTTTTTTTAGTGTTTGTTAATCCAAGTTAGAGTGAATAAGAGTAGAAAAAATGTGATTGGGCTATTTGCCTTTTTAATATATGAATCAAACTTTTTGTCAACTTGAGATAGATTATTTTACCTGAAGCCTTGAGAAAACATGCAATTAATTAGGGAGACGGGCAACCTCTTTGAGAAAGGTTCGAAGCATTGGAGTCGACACAAAAGAAGGGAAAAGGAAGAATGGGTTTGTCTAGGAAGAATAGGTTTGTCTATGAAGACTCTGTTTGTTTCTATTTTGTTTTTTTCTTTCCGAAGAGCAAAAATAATTGCTCTGTATTTGCTTACCGTTTGTATAGATTTAAGTGTTTATGCTAATACCGTGTGTTAACTGATCTATGGCTCAAAGTGCATCCAAATTAGAGTGAACAAAAAGTTTATGAACACAAAGAAGTGAAAAAATGTAATTAATAGAAATGGCTTGCCGGAACTTGACCAGAATTTGATCGGAGAAGATGAAGTATGGTGGTAGTAACCTGATAACTTGCAAATCGTCTAACATTGCAAATAAAAAAATGTTGGGTACACTAAATTGAGAAAAAAAAAGTGAAGTACCTTAAATTGAAATTGAGTATAAGTTGGATACACTTTTGTGCGATTTGCCCTTAATTAAAAGTACAATGATATATTAACATTGTATAACCAATTAAAAGCATACTTACAAAATTAAATACAACCAATTAAAACACCCTCTTAATCAAAAATACAATAATATTTTCACAATGTATAATCTAAACAAGCTACAATATAATCTAAAGTATAACTAATTAAACACACTAATTAATGTTATTTTTTTATTCGTGACTTTGATGAGCTTAGACCTCATAAATGTGTTCAAAAAGAGAATGTCGTCTCAGTTTGAAATTTCGAATCTTGGTGAGGTAACTTACTACTTAGGTATCAAAGTCTCACAAGGAAAGGACTGCGTGGAGATCAAGCAAGAGAGATATGCAATGAAGATCTTAAAAGAAGTTGGTATGGAAGATTGCAATACAACTTTATGTCCAATGGAACTGGGACTCAAGTTGTCAAAAGAAGAAGATGAACCAGAAGTTGAAGCTACTCAATATCAAAAAATGGTGGGTTGCTTACGTTACCTCTTGCATACTCGTCCAGATTTAACGTACTCGGTTGGTGTGGTTAGTCGATACATGCAAAGTCCAAGAGAATCACATGCTCGTGCTATCAAGTAAATCATGCGTTATCTTAAAGGTACAACTTCGTTTGGAATTAAATACAAGCGAGGTAATGACATACGACTGGTGGGATATAGCAGTCCTAATGTTGATATTGATAATGGATGGAGTACTACTGGACACGTTTTCTATCTTGGGACATCACCCATTACATGGTGCTCACAAAAGCAAACTACTGTGGCGTTATCTTCGTATGAAGCCGAGTTCATGGCAACCACTGCAGCTGTGTGTCAAATTTTTTGGCTAAGGGGGTTATTGGCGAAAGTAACAACTGAGAAGGTAATATTTGAACATGTATCACGGAGAAAACCAAATAGCAGATCCTTTGACGAAGGCCTTGGTGCGCATAAGGTTCAAGGAGATGAGGTCGTTACTTGACGTGCAAGAGTTACCCTCTTTGACTCAGTAATTCTGAGGGTGATTGTTGGCGAATTACTGAGTTTAGAAGTGGAGTTAGGTGTGTTACCCAATTTAGAATTGATCTAGTTGGAGTGCAAGTCCAACTCGTCCTAAGTTTTCCTAATAGATTAGTATTTATCTATTTAGAATATGATTAATGTAATCCTAGTTATAGTCTAATGCGTATTATTTAGTTTATATATACCGTGAATGGTAGAGATTCACAATGTATCGTATTGGAGTTTTTGAGTTAGATTTTCTTTAATAAATAATTGCGTGTTCCTGGAAATTATACTTGTTATTGATCTTGTGTCGATATTATTGTTTCTTTGTTGTGACGTGTTGTTGCTGTGCGTACCTTTAATTACCATCAAAGAAGTTGTTAGGAATATTGTAATAGAAAGTTACTACTAGTAGGTATGTAGTTCCTACTGGTAGAGTAAACAGTTCATGCTGGTAGTGTAGTTCCTACTGGTAAGGATAGTAGTATAGTTTGTACTGGCAGTATAATAATATTCCTGCTGGTAGTAAAATATTAGTCCTGGTAGTATTATGCTTACTCCAGGTTGTTAGTGAAGTTAGTTAGTAATAGGGATATGCATGAGATATCCTAGGAAGTGATAACTAAATGTTAATGGGGACCCGAAATACCTACCCGTCCCGTCCCGATCCCTAGGTTTGGGGACCACCGAAGGAACCGCGTCCCCCCCCCCCTAAAATTAACACAAGTTATTTTCCCAAATCAAAATGGCGTCCCATGAGGCACCGAATCAAATTTATCAATCGGTTATAACGGGGCAGGGTCGACCGAATAAAAATGAGAACCAAATTTAATGGAACAAACAGTGGTATGTATTTTTATCCTAATTTTAAAAAAAAAAAAGGTTTTTTTGGTGTCCCCCCGCAGGAGCGTGTACCCCCCACCATACGGGGTGGGTTTTTGGGTCTATGTGTGGTCACCCCCCAAGGAGAGAAAACAGTAAGCAGGAGGTTGGCCCCATAAGGTGGCGGTCGCATGTTGCCGGTCCCCTGAAGAACGTAAAAAAGGCCAACGAATTAAACAGGCCCTATTAGGGCTTTTATTTTTTTTTCCGTACTATAACAGCAATTCCGAGCCCCGGGCCCCAACAACAAACTAAAACAAAAACGAGCCGCCCCCTAAACTAAGCCCCAGGGACAAGTATGGTTATTGTGCGAAGACCGCACCGTTAAAAAAAAAAGGCCAAACTTTCCACAAACAATGCGGAGAAGGGTTAATCTACCGTCCGCAAATCCCAAGAATTACCGAAAATCCGGAACCATTGGCCCGACAAGGGTACCTCCCCCCCCCACACTAGCCCACTAAACAGTTCCCCTAAGCGACAAAATAACAAGGAAACCCTAAAGTACATCAGACTCCCCTAAAAATAGGAAAGTTCCCCCTCCTGACCGTACCGAACGGTTTACGCATTTTTTCCAGACAACCATTTCTACCACACATAAACATTTTCTTTGAGAACATGAGTACTTACTCTCCAACATCGGAAGTCCCCTTAATCGCGGGGGTTCGTCCCAATACACGGTAAATGAACCCCTAAACAGTTTTTATTTTTCTTTTCCATATGTGGTATGAAAAATCAATCCATCAAATCACTTTGGTTTATCACACAAGAAATCTAATTTAAAAGAAAGCCTGGGGGGATGTTTTATGGGCCCCTAACACACGCGATCTACAAGCACCAACTACTACCCCCGTAACACATTTTTTCACATTTTTGATTGTACTAATAACAAGTATGGTCGCCATACAATGGGGAACCCATCCGTGGGACCGCGAACACAACCGCATTTCCTAAAATACTCACCATGAGCACTAACGAGCAAACTCCCCTTAGCTAGCCCACGTCCGTCATGAGGAATACGCTAGGGAAGGAGCAAGTTCCGCAGGACGTGGGCAGGCCTAAGTCCGATGAAGCTCTGCGAGAATACTGTGACAAGAATTACCATCAGATTCTAATTATCATAGCTGAAAAGGTGCACCAAGAGAAGGTGCAGCAGGAAAAGCTCAAGGCAGTAAAATCTCGTCTAAACTTTAAAGAGGCCTCACAACATTCCGAGTCAGGAACACTTAGCAGAAGAAGGGACCTCAAGGAAAGGCTCAGGCCTAGGCATGCTCGTAGTGTGTCCGGAATCCTTGAACCAAGGCGCGGCCATTCCGAGTCACCAAGGGAAAGAGGTTTGAAAAGAAAAACGGTGTTCAAAAGGCTGGAGAATGGTGTATTCCATAGGCTCAGATAGAAAGAGAAGAGTCTATCCGCACACTCGAGAGATTCAAGGCGTCGGCCATACCATGGCAGCCACAGAGACACTGAAAGCTGCTACTAGAGCTCTCGCTCAAGAGAAACAGAATTTGCTTCTGAGAAACATCATAACAAAAGAGCATCCTCACGAAAAACGGAAGCGCTGTCAGAAAGTGAAGGTAGCGCATGAGGACATTGGAAATCAAAACCAAAGAGGCAAAAGTCGAGTGTTGAGGACGACCTGTCCCAACCATAGGTATGTGAAGAAACAGATCCTTTCACTCCTCAAGATCACTTAAAAATCTTCTAGTCGGCCGTTAAGACGAAACGCTGGGCAATCCTAATGTGGTGCCATATTTTCAATTATACGCTCACTGGAAACGCAAGACTATGGTTTGATGACCTTCTATAAGAGTCCATTGATAGTTAAAATAATTTAAGGAAAGCATTCCTAGAGAACTACCTCCAGCATAAAAAATGCATCAAAGACCCAGTTGAAATTCACAACATCAAGCAGAGAGATGGGGAATCCACAGAAGAATTCGTGCGGAGGTACAAGCTCGAATGCAGGGACGTGAAGGGAGCTCCGGAATACATGAAAATCTCTAGATTTATGCACAGAATTACCAATCCCGAGCTGATCAAACGACTACATGATAAAATTCCTAAGTCATTAGACGAAATGATGAGGGTAACTACAGCATTCCTCATAGGAGAGGTGATGTCCTCTAGTCGTGAACGAAAGAAGTCATTTCCGTCATGGAAATAGCAAGAAGCCGGACATAAGTAAAACTTTAAGAAGGGAGGCTTCCGGAACCAACAAAGGTCGGAGCGAAAGCAGGACAGGTTCACCTTTCTCATAAAAACACCAAAAGAAATTCTGGCTTTGGACAAAGGGAAGTTTAAGCCTCCTCCGCCAATGACAACCCCGATATAAAAAAGAAACGCTAGCAAATTCTGCGAGTTTCATGGGGAAGTAGGACATACCACCGATGAGTGTATGCACCTGAAGAGGCAAATCGAGGAAATGCTCAAAACCGGAAAGCTGTCACATCTAATTAAGGAATTGAAGCAAAGCAATGGAAAAGATCAGGCAAAGGCATCAAAAAAGGGGGAAACCTCAGGAAAGGACAAGTCACTGGCGATATTGATGGTACAACTATGGCAGAGGGTAGCCAGATAAAAGATTACTCAAACTTTCTCTTCGGAGTCGGTAATTTCTTTTCCACCTCTAGGGGAGGAAGATGGGACGGAGGGTCCCATGATTATTGAGGCCAAAATGAGAGGACATTGCGTGCACCGCATGTATGTGGACGGAGGCTCCTCCTCAGAAATCTTGAATGAACATTGCTTTAATAGATTTCGCCCGAAGGTCAGAAACTAGATAATCCTTGCAACCACACCACTGGTTGGGTTTAGTGGAGAAATAATATGGCCGTTAGGGCAAATATCATTGTTGGTAAAGATAGGTGATGAGGAACACTCAACTTCCACATGGATGAATTTTATGGTGGTAAGGTCACCCTCTCACTACAACGAAATTATAGGGAGGCAAGGGGTAAGGAGAATCCGGGTAGTTTCATCCACAGCCCACGGAATGCTAAAATTCCCAGTGACGGGCGAAACAGTCACATTTCGGAGTAGCAGGATTATTCCACTAGAATGCACAATGTGTTTCAGGACCAGGGGTGCCGCAACCCTTAATCAACCAAGTCACAGAAGAAAAGATTCAGGTGGCGATCCATCCAGAATATCCAGAACAATCTGTAGCGATAGGCTCTACCTTGACAGAAGAAGGGCGGAAGGATCTGTGCGGTTTGCTAAGGCGTAGCCTTGATATATTCGCCTGGAAGCCAGCGGATATGACTGGGGTTCCGCGACACATAGCTGAGCACAGGCTAAATATTCGTGAATGATGTCTACCCGTTAGACAAAAGAAAAGAGGGCAAGCACCTGAGAGAAATAAAGAAAATCTATGAAGAAGTAGAAAAACTAGTAGACGCTGGTATCATGAAAGAAGTCTATTATCACAGTTGGCTATCAAACCCGGTGTGGTAAAGAAGCACAACGACAGTTGGAGAATGTGCATAGATTTCAAGGACTTAAATAAAGCGTGTCCTAAAGATGGCTATCCGTTATTAGAAATTGATTAGAAGGTAGAATCCCTCTGCGAATATCCGTTCAAATGTTTCTTGGACGCATATAAAGGATACCATCAAATATAAATGGCAAAAGAAGACGAGGAAAAGACAGCATTCATCACAAGCGAAGGAATATTCTGTTACTTAAAAATGTCATTCGGATTAAAAAATGACAGAGCAACTTATCAACGTTTGGTAGATAAAACTTTTCAAAAGCAATTCGGCAGGAAATTAGAAGTATATGTGGACGACCTAGTCATTAAAAGCCGCACAAAACAAGAAATAATCAGGGACATGAAGGAAACGTTCAAGACCCTTAGAGAGATAAACATGAAGTTAAATCCCAAAAAATGTGCCTTTGGGATGAGAGAAGGTACCTTCCTGGGGTACAAAGTAAATGCTGACGGATTAAGAGTATGTCCAGACAAAGTGGAAGCAGTCCTTAATTTACCATCTCCAAAGTGTTTAAAGGGCGTGCAAAAACTAAATGGGAAGCTGGCAAGCTTAAACAGATTTCTGTCTAAATTGGCAGAAAAATCATTACCATTCTTTAAAAGCCTAAAGAAGTGTACGAAAAAAAGCGACTTTTAATGAACAACGGAGGCGGAAACAGCATTCAAGCAAATGAAAAAATCGATAGCAGAGCTACCCATGTTAACCGCACCGAAAGAAAAAGAAGAACTAATCATATATCTAGCAGCTGCAAAAAAAGCCATTAGCGCGGTCTTAATGACGGAGCGGGACGGGAAACAAATGCCTATTTATTTCGTTAGCCATGCATTGCAAGGGCCGAAAATCAACTACACTCCAATGGAAAAACTAATACTTGCTTTGGTAAGTGTTAGTAAGCAACTAAAAAGATATTTCTAAGCACGCACAATCATTGTAATCACATACCAACCAATAAAGCAGATATTGTCAAACTGAAAATTTTAGGAAGGTTGCTCAAATGAAGTTTTGAGCTGGAAGAACATGACATCCATTATAGACCAAGAATGTTAATCAAGGGGAAGATTCTAGCATATTTCATTGTAGAGCATCCGGAGCATGACCCCCTAGATATGCCCATGGAGGACAAGGAAGAACTTCCATATCCATGGGTACTATTCACGAACGGCTCATCGTGCATAGACGGCTCTGGAGCTGGCCTAATAATTATGAATTCGAAAAGAATGGAATTCACATATGCTTTGAGGTTCAGGTTCAATGCCACCAATAATGAGGCAGAATACGAAGCCTTGATAGCCGGCCTTCGGATAGCAGAACAAATGGGAGTAAAAATCTCCAAGCAAATGTAGATTCCAAGCTTGTAGCTAATCAAGTAAATGGAATTTATGTAGCAAAAGAGCCAGGCATGATCAAATACTTGGAGAAGGTAAAAAACCTTGCCAACACTTTTAAAGAATTCTCCATCCAACAAGTACCCAGAGGGGAGAACAAAAAATCAGACGCGCTAAGCAAGATGGCATCAACCAGCTT
>BQNB010045474.1:0-26750 GCA_026074375.1 Tanacetum coccineum
GTAAATTTTTAGGATTACACCCAAAAAGCCTATACATGTTGTTTTATTAACTAACTACACTGGTTAGTTAAATCCCGTACAAATCCTTTGTTTACTCTCATTATAAGTGTAAGATACCCCTAGAAAAACCTGTAGAGCAGGATAACACCAACTGTTTGTTTCGTTACACCTTTACACCTTAGCGTACCCTGTTAGATTAAGTCCATTTATCAGTTGCTAGTTGCTTAAAGTGTAAAGTATGTATTTCCCGAGTCTTGTGTTATTTTCTATATTTGGTACAGTTTGGAAATAATTTATACATTGCAAATGGGAATGTATAAAGTAGTCAAAACTCATGTATTTTTACTACCATCATAATTATTGGTACGTCCGAAGAATGAAGAATTATCAAAGGAATTATCCGGAGTTATTATGACAGTGAAGATGGTGAAATTACACCGAGATTTGTAGTTAGTATATAAAAAATAGAAAAATCGCAATAAAAAGAGGAGAAAAATTTGAAGATAATCGTTTCGCAAAAGCATACACCGAAGGAATTATATGAAGGATTGATTATTCGTTGATACATCTTATAAGTCAATGATGTAAAGTTTTGTATAAAGTGGTAGATATCGCTACTTGTCTTGTAAAAGTATGTAAAGTATTGGATGATTGGGAAGTTGACCGTTACGGGAACGCCAACTTAGATTGTTTTTGATCTATGATCAAGACATTTGTGTAAATAGTTGTGTCTTTATCATGATAACGGTCAAGAAAAAGTGTCTAGCAACTTGTACCTTATCTGTTTGGACTTAGTCTATTTGCTTCGTAATTTTTATTTAACAACAATTTATTTCCCTTTCCTAATCATTAACCTTGGGTTTTACTCGAACGAGGATGTGATCAAGTCATGCATGTCTATTCCGTTGTTACGGCCATGTATGCGTGATTTAGTTGCCTTGTTGGTTTATTGTTGGGATTAAAAGACTTCTTGATGATCTTAGAGTTACTACTGCTAAGTTAAAGTTAGTGCTGTTCATTAACTTTAATGAAAAATATGCTAAGTAGTTAGTGCTGCTAGTATAAAGTTAGTACTGCTAGCTCACAATTACTACTGCTAGTATATATTAGTACTGATAGTATATATTAGTACTGCTGGTGTTAAAAGTTAATGCTGCTAGTACAAAAGTTACAACTGCTCAAAGATTAAGACTGCTGAAAGAGTTTCTACTGTCAGAGAAAAGATAAAAACAAAAGAAAGGATACAGATTGTTTGGAGATCAAGATTACTTATGTAATAAGTATTAGTTATTTATAGAATAGATCATAGAGAATATTCTAAGTCTTAGGAATATATTGTAAATCGACTAGGATTCTTTGGTGTATAAAAGGAGGTCCTAGGGCATAAAGATATAAATAATACCATCATAATCTATCTAGAAAAATATACAAAGTCATATAGTTCATAGCTTCAAGGTTTTGTAACCCTAATACTAGGAGAGTATTCGTATTATTCTTAATAATATTGGAGCTTTTATTGTTTGTTAAATTGTGATTTTGTGTTACTATTCCATTAAAAATTCTTCTTATTAAAGATTAGATTCCGCATAATCTATAATACATTCACACAAAGTTTCTACTATAGTTGTGTTAGATTTATCTAATATAACTAAACCTTAAACAAGCTTAAGGAATTCGATCTATTGAAGTGGGATCCAACAAGAGGTATCCTACATCTGGGACAACAAGTGGTATCAGAGCTTGTTGCTTTGAGAAAGTTTGCTAGAAGATATGGATCAAGATTCTGCACACATGGTGGCTGCATCCAAAGTTCTCATGCTCAAACCAGGTGAGTTTGAGTTATGGAGGATGATGATTGAACAATACATCCAGATGGTAAACTATGCACTGTGGGAAGTCATAGAGAATGGTGCAACCTTGCCAAAAACACAAATGGTAGAAGGTGTTATGACAGTGATGCCTATTACATCTGCTGAAGATAAGGCTCAGAGAAGATTAGAAGTGAAGGCTAGAAGTACTTTAATGATGGGCATTCCCAATGAACATCAGTTAAAGTTTAACTCTATTAAGGATGCTAAGCAGTTGCTGGAAGCTGTTGAAAAGAGATTTGGTGGGAATGCAGCTACAAAGAAGACTCAAAGGAATCTCTTAAAGCAGCAATATGAAAACTTTACTGCTCCAAGCTCAGAGATGCTTTATCAAACCTTTGATAGGCTTCAAAAACTTGTGAGTCAGTTGGAGCTTTTGGATGAAAAGCTTTCACAAGAAGATGTTAATCAAAAGTTATTAAGAAGCTTGTCACCTGAGTGGAACACACATGCTGTTGTGTGGAGGAATAAAGCTGATTTGGATACAATGAGCATGGATGATCTCTACAACAACCTCAAGGTGTATGAACCAGAAGTCAAAAGGATGTCTAGTTCAAGTTCAAGCATACATAACATAGCTTTTATGTCCTCGTCAAATAACAACACTAGCAGCTCTAATGAAGCAGTTAAGGCTGCTCATGGAGTTACTACTGCTAGCACTCAAGTTAATACTACTTATATAACAACCCAAGAATTTTCAACAACCTATTTTACTATGATCACAATTGTACGGGGAAACTTTTTGCTTTATTACATTACTTGCATTGTCAATATCTCATTAAGCAAGGTAACTTGCATAACTAAAGTAGACAAGCTCACGCAACCTATCTATGACAATCCTGTCTTCATATATGTCAAGCAAATATCATAAAATGTCAAGTCAATATCTTAATATCCTTATTACAAAGTACATTATTCGACTATTGGTTTTGATAAGTCCAAAGTAGAGTGCTATAACTGCCAAAGAAAGGGACATTTTGCTAAAGAGTGTAGAGCTCTAAGAAATCAAGAAACAAGAAAAGGAAAGTCAAGAAGGAGTGTTCCTGTAGAAACATCTACTTCTACAGCTTTGGTGTCATGTAATGGTCTTGGTGGATATGACTGGAGTGATTAGGCAGAGGAAGGGCCTAATTATGTACTCATGGCTTTCTCATCTTCAAGTCCTGACTCAGAGGCATCCAATGATTCTATTTGTTTAAAATCTTGTTTGGAAACTGTTAAACTTCTTAAAATTTCCCCCTAAAATGATCAACTATTAAAAGATTTAAAGAAATCTGAGTTAATGGTTCTAGGTTATAAGACAGGTTTAGAGTCAGTGGAAGAAAAACTTGAAGTTTATAAAGCAAATAAGTCTATTTATTTACAAGATATTAAGGGCTTAAAATTTGAAATTCATATAGGAGAAATAACTATTAGAGAGCTTAGGAAGAAAACCTTGACATAGTTCAAAAAGAAAAGAATAGCATTCAACTTAATGTAGATAAATTTGAACATGCATCTAAAAGTTTAAACAAGCTCATAAAGTGTTAGATAGTTGACAATTACAAGAAAGGTTTTTAAAAATAAACTCTATGAATTATTTATAATGCAGTTCCACCTCCCTACATAGGAAATTTCATGCCTCCAACACCTGACTTGTCTTTTACTAGTTTAGATGAGTTTGTTAATGAGCCTGTAGTTGAGAACTGTAAAGCTATGTCTAGTAAAGAAGAGCCTAAGGTAGTTAGGAAGTATGATGATGCCCCAAGTATTGAAGAATGGGTGTCAGATGATGAGGAAGAGGATGTGTCTCAACCTAAAACTGAAAAGAAAATAGTTAGGCCTAGTATTTATTAATGAAAGTGTTGTCAAATCTAAACAGACAACAAATAAAACCATACTAGGAAAACTTTAAACAAGTTGAGCAACATAGGCAACATCACACGTCCAAGAGGCTATCAAAGAATTGGATACAATATGATGTCTCAAAAACTAGGAAGCAATTTTAAGATGTTTAATAAGGCCTGTTATGTGTGTGGAAGCTTTGATCATTTGTAGGTTGATTGTCATCAAAAACAGTTTCAAAATTAAAGGATGGTAAAACCTATTTGGAACAATGCTCAAAGGGTGAATCATCAAAACTTTGCCAAAAAGACTCACCCCTGTGCTAAAAAGAACTTAGTTCCAAGAGTAGTACTAATGAAGTCTGGTTTAGTATCAGTTAATACTGCTAGACAAGTTAATGTTGCTCACTCAAAAAAAACAGTGAATGCTGCTAGACCAATGTCATATCTTTCTAAAACAGCACATTCAATTGTTAAGAGGCCCATTTATAAGAACACAACATTTAAAAACAGTAATATTAATCAAAGGGTTAATACTGTTAGGGATAAACATTTTAATACTGCTAGGCCAAAAGCAGTAGTTAATGCTGTTAAGGGAAATAATTTTAATGTTGTTAAGGCCTCAGCTTGTTGGGTTTGGAAACCAAAGCATAAAGTTTTAGACCATGTTTCTAAACACAACAGTGCATCAATCACCCTAAAAAAGTTTGATTATATTGATGCACAAGGCAGATCCAAGTCAGTGATGGCTTGGGTCCCTAAAAGAAATTGATTTTCCTATCTAATGTGCAGGGCAATCCACAAATGGATTTACAGGATAAAGGAGTGATTGATAGTGGATGCTCAAGGCACATGACAGGGAACATGTCCTATCTTACAGACTATGAAGAGATAGATGGAGGATATGTTGCTTTTGGAGGGAACCCCAAAGGAGGAAAAATCACAGAAAAATGTACCATTAAAACTGGTAATCTAGATTTTGAAAATGTGTATTTTGTGAGAGAGTTAAAGTTTAATCTCTTTAGTGTCTCACAAATGTGTGATAAAAAGAATAGTGTTCTTTTTAATGACACTGAATGTATTGTTTTATCTCCAAACTTTAAGTTAATTGATGAAAGTCAAGTTTTACTTAGAGTTCCTAGAAAAAACAATATGTATAGTGTTGATTTAAAGAACATAGTTCCTAAAAGAGGTTTAACTTGCCTTTTTGCAAAAGCCACATCTAATGAATCTAAACTTTGGCATAGAAGGCTAGGTCACTTAAATTTTAAAACCATGAATAAATTGGTTAAAGGAAATCTTGTAAGAGGTTTACCTTCTAAACTTTTTGAAAATGATCAAACCTGTGTTGCTTGTCAAAAGGGAAAGCAGCACAGAGCCTCTTGTAAGTCCAAAACAGAGAACTCAATCAGTCTTCCTTTACATTTGTTGCATATGGACTTGTTTGGTCCAACATTTGTAAAAAGCCTTATGAAGAAAATGTATTGCCTAGTTGTCACAAATAATTATAGTAGGTTTACATGGGTTTTCTTTCTAGCTACTAAGGATAAGACTAGTGGCATTTTTAAGTCCTTTATAACTGGAATAGAAAATCTAGTAGATCACAATGTTAAGGTGATTAGATGTGATAATGGGACTGAGTTAAAAAACAGAGAGATGAATCAGTTTTGTGAGATGAATGGTATTTTGAGACAATTTAGTGTAGCTAGAACTCCTTAACAAAATAGAGTTGCTGAGAGGAGGAATATGACACTAATTGAGGCTGCTAGGACTATGCTAGCTGATTCTAAGTTGCCAACTACTTTTTGGGCAGAAGCAGTTAATACTGCTTGCTATGTGCAAAATAGAGTGTTAGTAGTTAAGCCTCATAACAAGACCCCATATGAACTTTTTCATGGTAGAACACCAACTTTAAGTTTTATGAGACCATTTGGGTGTCATGTTACCATTCTCAATACCATAGATCACTTAGGCAAATTTGATGGTAAGGCTGATGAAGGTTTCCTTGTTGAATACTCTTTGAATAGTAAAGCCTTTAGAGTATTCAATAGTAGAACAAGGATAGTGGAAGAAAACTTGCATATTAGGTTTAGTGAGAGTACACCTAATGTTGTAGGTAGTGGACCAGATTGGCTATTTGATATTGATGCACTAACAAGAACAATGAATTATGAGCCAATTGTTGCAGGTACACAGTCTAATGGTTTTGCAGGTACAAAAGCAAGTGATAATACAGGTCAAGCTAGAAAGGAGACAAAACCTGTTAAAGATTACATTTTGCTACCATTATGGACTGCTGATCCACCATTTTCTTAAGATCCAAAGAGTTCTCATGATGATGGATTCAAACCTTCAAGTAATGGTGGAAAGAAGGTTGATGAAGATCCAAGAAAAGACAGTGAATGTAAAGATCAAGAGAAGGAAGATAATGTTAACAGCACTAACAATGTTAATACTGTTAGTTCAACTGTTAATGTTGCTAGCACAAATAAAGCTAATGCTGTTGGTGGAAAAACAAGCATTGAACTTCCATTTGATTCAAATATGCCTGCTTTGGAAGATGTTAGCATATTTGACTTCTCAAGAGATGATGAAGATGATGGTATAGTGGCTGACATAAACAATTTGGATACAACAATCCAAGTCAGTCCTAATCCAACTACAAGAATTCATAAAGATCATCCTCTTGATCAAGTGATTGGAGATTTGCAATCAGCTACTCAACCAAGAAAGATGTCAAAGAATTTGGAGG
The DNA here is from genome assembly GCA_026074375.1 of Tanacetum coccineum. Classification (NCBI taxonomy): domain Eukaryota; kingdom Viridiplantae; phylum Streptophyta; class Magnoliopsida; order Asterales; family Asteraceae; genus Tanacetum; species Tanacetum coccineum. The sequence continues at coordinate 6,444 of BQNB010045474.1, forward strand.
AACATGGGTTTGTTAGTACTATTCAATAAAGAACAAACCATAAAGACCTTCAAAACTGCTTGTTTACTTGTTTCTTATCACAGGAAGAACCCAAAAAGGTAATTTATGCATTGAAGGATCCAAGCTGGATAGAGGCTATGCAGGAAGAGCTTCTATAATTCAAGTTACAAGAAGTTTGGACTTCAGTGGATTTACCAAATGGAAAAAGAGCTATAGGCTCTAAATGGGTTTTCAGGAATAAAAAGGATGAAAGAGGAATTGTGATAAGAAATAAAGAAAGACTGGTTGCTCAAGGGTACACACAAGAAGAAGGGATTGACTATGATAAAGTCTTTGCCCTTATTGCAAGAATTGAAGCAATTAGGCTATTTTTAGCTTATGCTTCATTTAAAGATTTTGTGGTGTATCAAATAGATGTAAAAAGTGCTTTTCTCTATAGGAAGATTGAAGAAGAGGTGTATGTATGTCAACCACCAGGATTTGAAGATCAAGACTTTCCTGATAGAGTATACAAGGTTGAAAAGCACTGTATGGACTACACCAAGCTCCTAGAGCATGGTATGAAACCTTGTCAACATATCTGTTGGACAATGGGTTTCAAAGAGGGAAAAATGACAAGACCTTATTCATCAAAAGGCATAAAGGTGATATTTTGATGGTCCAAGTTTATGTAGATGATATCATCTTTGGTTCAACAAAGAAGGAGCTATGCAATGCATTTGAGAAGTTGATGCATTAGAAATTTCAGATGAGTTCTATGAGAGAACTTACATTCTTCTTGGGATTACAAGTGCAGCAAAAGAAGGATGGCATATTTATTAGTCAAGATAAATATATTGCTAAAGTTTTTAAGAATTTTGGGTTTACAAAAGTCAAGACTGCAAGCACACCAATGGAAACTCAAAAGCCTTTGCTCAAGGATGAAGATGGTAAAGAAGTGGATGTCATATATATAGGTCAATGATTGGTTCATTAATGTATCTTACATCTTCAAGACCTGACATCATGTTTGCAGTGTGTGCATGTGCTAGATACCAAGTCAATCCAAAGGTTTCACATCTTTATGCTGTGAAAAGGATTTTTAGGTACTTAAAAGGTCAACCAAAATTGGGCCTTTAGTATCCAAAAGATTCTCCTTTTGATTTGGTAGCATACACTGATAGTGATTATGCTGGAGCAAGCTTGGATAGGAAGTCTACAATAAGAGGTTGTTAATTCCTTGGATGTAGATTAATATCATGGTAGTGCAAGAAACAGACAATGGTTGCAAATTCCACAACAGAAGCTGAATATGTGGCTGCTTCAAGTTGCTGTGAACAAGTGCTTTGGATTCAGAATCAACTACTTGATTATGGGTATAATTTTATGCATACCAAGATCTTTATTGATAATAACAGTACTATTTGCATAATTAAAATCCTGTTTTTCATTAAAAAACAAAGCATATAGAGATCAGACATCATTTTATTAGAGATTGTAATGAAAAGAAATTGATTCAAATGTTCAAAATCCATACTGACAAGAATGTTGCAGATTTGCTTACAAAATCTTTTTATGTAAGAAGATTTCAATATTTGATTGCTAGTATTGGAATGCTAAATCCTTAAAGTCTTTTGTCTCTTTATGTTTTTGTAGAGTTTTGTATGAATTAGTACTGTTATTCATATCATTAAAAGTTTCTGCTGTTAAGTATAATTAGTACTGCTAGTTATACTTCATACTGCTGAGTTTCTACTGTTAGTTATACTTAATTATCTTAGGTATAATTAATACTGTGATAATTGTAAAAATTGTTATGGCTTGTGTTTTCTTGGTTTTTGGACTAACATTTTCAGGATAAGCAAAGAAAAGTGTTAGATTGATGATGGGAATGTTGTTTGGAATGGAATTGGAATTAATGCTTGTGACTCAAAGTTAATGCTGCTAGACTTAACTTACTACTGTTGGGTTGTTGAGGGTATTTTCCATAAATACTTCGATTAAGGGTTTCAATCAATCAATTAATCGATTTCATTCTTTCAAATACTCTCTAATTACAAACCCTAACTCAATTTTATCATCCATTATTAAAACCCAACACAAATGGCGACTCTAAAGTTTGCAGATACTCATAATATGGTCGCGTTTTTGTCTAAACCCACAGAGAGTGATGGGTTTAAACAAATTGTGGATTTTTTAAATGCACACCCTATAAGGTATGCATTAACCATTAATCCTACTATATATATTTCTTGCATTAAACAGTTCTGGTCTACTGTCATGGTCAAAACTATTAATGGGGAAGCAAAGTTAAATGCCCTAGTAGATGGCAAGAAGATAATCATCACTGAATCATCTATTAGAAGAGATCTTCAACTAGCAGATGAGGAAGGTGTTGATTGTTTACCAAATTCTACCATTTTTGAACAACTTACATTGATGAGGTATGAGAAAATTTCACCAAAACTAACTTTTTATAAACCATTCTTTTCCCCAAAATGGAAATTTCTAATTCATACTATTTTATAGTGTCTATGTCCAAAGACTACTGCCTGGAATGAGTTTAGTGGTACTATGGCATCTGCCATTATCTGCTTAGCTACAAATCAGAAATTCAATTTTTCAAAATTCATTTTTGAATGTATGATTAGAAACTTGGATAATTTGTCTGGCAAATTTTTGATGTATACAAGTTTTGTGCAACTATTTTTGGACCAAAAACTTAATGGACTGCCAACTCATAAAACTCATAAGAGAATATATATTGCACCCTCTCACACTAAAAAGATTTTTAGAAATATAAGAAGGGTAGGCAAAGGTTTTTCTGGTAGAGTAACACCTTTATTTCAAACAATGGTGGTACAAAACCAATCACAATTGGATGAAGGTTTAGCAATTCCAACTGATCCCCATCATACACCCACCTTTATTCAACCATCTACTCAACCTCAAAAGATACAACAACCTAGAAAGCCTAAAAGAAAGGACACTCAGGTACCTCAGCCTAGTGATCATATTGAAAATGTTGCAGATGAGGCTGTCTATAAGGAGTTGGGTGACAGTTTAGTGAGGGCTGCCACTACTGCTTCTAGCTTAAAAGCAGAGCAGTACATTGGTAACATAAATAAGACCCAATTCAAGGCAACACCTAATGAGTCTAGTTCCTAAGGAACTAATTCAGGTAGTGGTCCCTGGTGCCAAGAAACCATGGGGGTAACTATTACTCAAACTAGGTTTGAGAGTGTATCTAAACATTCTAATGATTTACTGCTCACAAGAGGTAACACACTTTAAAGTGATGATGATAGACTTAAACTTGATGAATTGATTGCATTATGTACCACTTTACAAAACCGGGTTCTTGATTTGGAGAAGACAAAGACCACTCAACATAATGAGATTTCTAGTTTGAAAAGGAGGGTCAAGAAGCTTGAAAAGAAAGATAGGTCAAGAACTCAGGTTGAATATGATTGTGGGTTGTAGTTGTTGTTGGGTAGTGGTTGTTGTATGAAGGTAGTTGATGATGGTAGGTTTGGGTGTAACACTGGATAGTTGAAAGGATTGTTGGAATTTGCCATGAGTGCTAAATGATCTTGTATTTTTGCAAGTCGTTCAGCTCTTAGTTCATCTACCTCCTTTTGATTGTACTTCAAGAAATCATACAACTGAGTGTAATCTGCAGTATGCAATTCCTTTGTTTGATGAAAGATGGTAACATGTCGACTCCATTCTGGTTGTAAGTTGTTTAGGAACTTGAGATTACTGGCAATCTTTTCTGGAAAGTGTTTGTTTCTCTTGAAATCATTCATCAGCTTTGAGAAATGATGATAGTAAGACTCAATCGATTCCCCATCAGTGGAAGTAAACCTTTCCCATTCATTAAACAACTTAGCATTCTTCTCTTGAATTCCAATGTCAGAACCTTTCATCATTTGCTGAACGCGTAACCAAATTTCCTGAGCAGTTTCACAACTATCAACAGCAGCATAGATGTCTTCGGTAAGGCCGAAAAGAATGGTCTGAATTGCTTGATCATCAGCTTCTATTTGTTTAATTTTTGCTTCCGTGAGTTCATTGTCAGTTTGTTCATGAAACGTTTCAGGAACATGAACTGTACGGGCTGCATCACCTGGTTTAGGAATCATTCGTTTGACATATGGGCCATTTATAATGGAATTGTAGATTAACTTTCCATTAGGTCTGCTTTTAGCATAACGAAGAAGACGAGACGACCATGGAACATAGTTCTCTTTGTTAAGCATATGAGGACGATTTTCGGAACCGGCTGCATAAATGTCTTGTTGAGTTGACATTGCAAAAGTGATGTGAAATGATAAGGTAGGATCGTTTTAGTGATTATGATTTGCTTGATAACAGTTAAAGTGATTAAGTCCTTGGGATAACACGAGATTTTACACCTCTCCGACTTAAACCGGAAAAGAATAAACTTTTACGGGATTTTACAAAGTCAAGAAGAAACCGTGAATTGATAATTGTTTGAAGTTAATGTTTGATGTTTGGTAATTAGTTTACATTTTAAGTTCAAAGTCCAAGGTAGTCCAAGTTTGAAATTCAGGTTACTAAAACAGTAGGTTAAACCACTGGATTTAATTCACAAACCGCTGGAGTAGACTTTACTAAACCGCTGCCTTGGAAATGAACAAACCGCTGCAGACTTAAGTCAACCCACTGCCTAATCCAATGTACCAAACCGCTGGATAAGTACCAAACCGCTGCTTAATAAAATAATCAAACCGCTACTTGTAATAAGATAAACCGCTGCCAAAAATTACCAAACCGCTGGCAAAACTATATGAGAGACAATGACTATGAATACTATGTGCTAATGCAGAATCTTAACACAAGTACTAAGAAGAAACATCTTTTTGTCTTCTTTTTTTTAACCTCTATTTGGGTTTAGCCTCTTAATTATTTTTTTGTTTTTCGTCTATTATAATAACACTTCTTTTTTTTTTTTACAACTTACCCTTTGACTGTAAAAACTTTGCTATTTGCTATTAATTTCTATTAGAATTCTATATCAATCTCATGCTAAACATTGTGCTATAGGGTTCCTTTTATACACCAAGGAAACCCTAATGGGCTTTACAAACGTGTGAAAGGATAATGCATATCCTTTCCTAAGATATCTCCTAAGATATCTTTAAGATAACTATTATTACTATTTTGTTACATAAACAGACTTAACTAGACAAGGCATGTACTAACTATAGTACTGCCAGACTTAAGTAGTACTGGCAGACTTAACTATGTCTACCAGACTTAACTCTATAACTACCAGACTTAAGTCTATCTACAATAATTCCTAACAATCCTCCCCTAACTTGATCTTCACTTGTGAACTTCAAGTTTCTTTGAGTATCTTCATTATGAGCTTCTTGAGGATTTTGTGAGCATTATCTTTGGAATTATTCTTGAACTGCAACCCTTTGAATTGATCACTACCTGATCTTTGCAGCAACTAATCTTTTAAGTATCATAATCAACACTTCACAGCGATAAGTCATATCTCTTTAGCAACACTTGAATAAGCAGCAACATTGACTATATGTATATCAAATCATAAAGTTTCAGTCTATTCTCATCACTTCTAGGTGTGTTAACTCCTGTAAAAGGTGAATCATTGAAAATTTAATGGATTTGATGTCTCTTTACCAGTTAGCCATTAACTCTGGAGTAGCCAATGTTTGGTTTATAAACCATGATACATTGATAACCATTTCAACTCTTAGTACATGAAACATGGTGAGTTGAAATACCATATGATTTTTAGCAAATCATCAGCTATCAACGGATTTGTTTAAGCCTTTACCAAGTAACCATTTGCTCTTGGGCTAGCTAATCCTTTGGTGGAATCATGACATAACCCTGGTAGACTAGTAACCAGTTCAACTTTTTGAACGTGAATCATTGGTAAGTTGAGTACCATCCAGTTTTAGGTAAACTGTCAACCATCAACAGATCTGAATACTCTTTACCAGTAGCCGTTTGCTCTGGAGTAGCTAACTCTTCATTTTAAAAACATGGTGAGTTAATCACCATACAGTTTTTGGTAAACTGTCAACCATCAACGGATTTGAGAAGTCTTTACAAATCCGTTTGATTTTTTTTTCTAGACCTAGCAGTCCTTATGCCTATTAAGCATGGTGAACTAATGACCATTTGTTGTATGGTGGTTAACCAACACTCAAACCTTTCTCTCTTCCATTATAGTCCACAGTTTCCATATATTTCCACAGCTACTGACAACTTCATCATTTTCTAATACCAGCTTGCTTCTCAATCATCTTCAAAAGTTTGTAACAAAAATTCATCTTTTTTCCAATCCAGAGCTTCATTTTTAGCATCACTTGGCAGAATCTTTAGACAAAGGATTACTTCATATCTGCTAGCATAAAATTCTATCATGCTCTCCAAAGGTTAGACAATGTAATTACACACATTATATAATACCTCCAACTGATTATCTCTGCTGTAGTGGTAAGTCTCAAATGGCATCTTCATTAACGAGGTGGATCAAAAGCATAGTCCTGAGATTACTCTCATAATACTCTGTTCATAAACATCTTCAGGCTTTTTGTTTCCATACTCTGCATTACCAACCTATATAGTCAATAAGTATCTCTCTTTTGAAGTCCTTAAGCTAGTACATAGCTCATATAACTGTATCAGCTCCATTTGCTCTTATTATCTGATAAATGCTTCTTTCACCTTGTTGAAATATCTTCCAATTTGCCAAAATATTAGATTTTGTATCTAAGGAGTAGGATTCATAACTTCTATGTTCTTCTCAGTAGTCTCTGGAATCTCCTTGTGGACTCTTGTCAACATTTATACCCTTCCTAGCTTTTTGCTCCTTCTTTTTCCTGTTCTTATTACTGGCGTTCTCTTTTACTTCATTAAACTTTTTATTTCACGTGAAATATCTTTAGCATCCAATCCTTTGTTTCTTTGAAATCGATGTTTGAAGCTCTTCCTCCATATTTTTCAAACTGTGCCTTTGTTAGCTCAATTGTTCTATAGGAACAAAAGCTTCAACCTGCTTGACAACTTTTCAAACTCTTCTATCACTTCTTCAAAACTCACTACTTTAACTATTCTGTAAGCTTCCAGTCCCTGGATTATTCAAATAATTCATCATGTAGTTCCTCAGCTGTGATTGGGTCATAGGCTTACTTCTTCTTGCTTTAGCTCTTTCTTCTGCAAAGAACTTCTTTCTCTAATTTACTAACTCTACCATCTTCTTTGCAAAGTCTTCTTCTGGCAACTCTTTCCCTAGCACATTCTTTGTCAATTCTGCATTAGATTCAAGCTTAGCTCTAATGGCATCCCAATCTTCTTCAGTGTAGTGTTGAGCTTCAAATTGAACTTGAGCTTTTCTTTGCTTTTGTTGCTCAGTTAATTCTTCTTCTTCCATTCTTTTAGCTAAGAGTGCATCCAAATGAACTTGTTTGGCAGTCTCCTCTTCCTCTAGACTTTGCAATCTTATGGCTTCTACAAGACTAGCCTCTTCTTGTTAAATTTGTTCTTTAGTTCTTTTGGGAGCTTGAGTCTCTTCAACAATCATTAGAGCTTTTCCTTCCCTTTAGCCTCTAGCAGAACTAACTGGTCCACTACCAGTACTAACTCCTGAGCCACCAGCATTAACTTTTTCAAAGCCAGTATTAACTTTTTCAAATCCAGTACTAATGTCTTTTCCTTTGGACTCTTTTCTCCTCTTGTATCTTTTACCCTTATCAACTGACTTTAACTTCTGAGAAGCAACCTTTGACAGAATTTTAGCTGCTTCTAAGGTTGTAGGACTGATTTCTTCTTCTTGAGCCTCTCCTGAATGTTTAGTGGGAGTAACAAAATCTCCTTTTGAACCTAAAGGATCGTCATCAATGTCCTGAAATATCCTCCCCTGATCCTCTAGTTCTTCATCCTCTGAGTCAGTTAAAACCACATGTCTCCTTTTGAGAATAGCTTCCAGTTTCTTTACTTTCTTCACCAACTTTAGAATTGCTTTTTCCATAGTTAGCTTAGTTTGCTTGAGTTCTGTCTCCAAGCTATCAACCTTTGTGATCAAATTTGGAACCAGGTGAAGTAAGTCTTCTACTGTCATAGTTCTTGCTTCTGGCACATGAGGGTGAGAAGGATCCTGAGATTGTGAAACTTCAGTCTCCAGTCTAGGTGAAAGTGGTTGGTGTTTAGGTGATGGTTGCTCAAAGATGTGCTCAGTGGGTTCATTGTCAGGTCCAGGTGAAGGTGATGTATGGTGAGTTGTTGGTTCAGCTATAAGTGTAGGTTCAAATGCAATTGTTGCAGATATCACAGGTGGGTGAAATGAAGATGGTAAGGGTTCAAAAGATGATGGTTGATCCTCAGCTTGATCTGCTGGTCCTGCACTTTGATCTACAGACCAATGGCAAAAATTGAGGCAAACAAGTCTAGGCACCCCTCTAAATCCCCTTTTCATGCTCTTAAAAATCTTTTTGGTCAATACAATAGCCAAATAAGGATGTTTATTCTCAGTTTGTATTTCCAAAATCATTTGTAAAAATCGTGGGTACATCAAAAACTTAGTTTTACTTTTCAAGTTTGCCACCATGCCATCAAAGATTAATTTTGAAAAGTTATAAATCCTGCCAGTAGAAAGAAAAATTAAAGCAGTTGCAAGATTGCTACCAAATTGATCCCATCCACCACTTTTAGGACTCATACAATGTAAAATATGATAGACTAAAAATCTCCATTGGAGTGTAAAATGACTTTTCCAAAATGTAAAAGTACCATCAGCTGGATACCTCATATTACCCATCCCCTAAAAAATCTTAGTATTTGGCAACATGGAAATCCCTGAAGCATCTGCTAATTGAAGCTTACTTCGAATAGATGCCTAAGTGATTGTATACTCAAGAGTATCTATGGTTGCTCTTAGTTCTAGAGTCCCATTAGCAAGAGTTGAGGCAGTTGCAGTCTGCCAAAACTATTTGACTAGGGAGTCATGGATAGTAGGATTGTGAGTCAAGGCATACCTGATATGCGAGCCTTTTAAGAAATCTACGATCTGCACTTTCTGCAGGTTTCTTTAAGAATCCCACTTGGTTATGCTTGTCGCAGTATTTCATGGAAGCTATTCGTTGAAATTGTAGTAAAAAGGTTGTGATTGTTGGTGATTATCAACTGGGTTTGACTCGTTTTGGTAACTTAGTACTGATTGTAGCTGCTAATTGACTTTATATGCGAAAAATAATGAATTTCAATTGTCCCTCCGAGAAAATAGGCTCTTTTTAATGAAGAAAACTATTTTAGGTGAGATAAAACAGTAAATATCCAATTTGTATCATTATCCGCTTAAATATCCCTGCAATTTGCTATAACGGTCATATTTAGTGAAAAGTCAAAGTTGTGAGACCAAACAGTACTAACGACTAGTTACCAGTATTAATATTGGACTACCAGACTTAAGTCTGGTCAACCAGTATTAACAATATATTGTCAGAACTAACAATAAGCTTACCAGGATTAACTAGTAAACTACCAGAATTAATATTGACAATACCAGAATTAACTTTTTCACAACTTCAGTCATGCTCCAATCCTTCATGCAATCCAAGTATAACCTAAAAACGTTAAGCCACACACAAAATATACTACAAAACTTATTCGAAAACACTATGTTTCTAGATCTAGTATATTTTAATAACTACTAAAAATAAGATAACCTATCATAATTAATTCTTCTAACTAGTATTACTAGGTTACATATATACTTTTATCCTCCCTTAAATGTAGCTATGGATTTATCATGCCAATATTAACCACTAAGAAGTTGAACCTTGGTCCATCAAAAGCTTTGGTCAATAAGTCAGCTACATTAAATCTATGTGAATTTTCTCCACCCTGATGAGCTTCTTCTCATAAGAATCTCTTATAAAGTGGTGTCTGATCTCAATGTGTTTTATCTTGGAGTGATACACAGGATTCTTCACAATGCAGACGGTGCTTTCATTATCTATGTGGATTTTTGGTATTCATGAAATTAAAACCATAGGTCAACATTTGATTCTGAATTCCACAATACTTGTCCAATCAACTTGCAGCAAGGCTACATATTCGGTTCTGTTGTAGAGGTAGCATGATGGTTTGTTTCTTGCATTTCCATGAAATTAATCTGCTTCCAAGAAATTGACAACCACTAGTTGTGGATTTCCTGTCAAGGTTTGCCCCAGCATAGTCACTATCTGAGAAAGCTTCCAGGTCAAAAGATGATTCTCTAAGATACCATAAGCCCAAATTAAGTTTGCCCTTAAGGTATTTAAAGATTCTCTTTACAGCATTTAGGTGTGAAGTCATGGGAGTAACCTGAAAATGAGAACATAGCGGCAAAACTGCAAACATTATATCAGACCTTAATGGCAGTATATTCTTGAGAGAACCTATCATGGATCTGTATAAGTGTACATCCACTTCATCAGCTTCCTCATCTTTTGTCAATGCCATCTTGGTCTCCATTAGGGTTATTGCAGTTTTCACACTTGCAAGGTCAAACTTTTTCAGCATGTCTGCAACATACTTGTCTTGAGAAATAAAAATTCCATCTGTCTTTTGCTTGACTTGCAATCCAAGGAAGAATATGAGTTCACCCATAAACTCATTTGAAATCTGCCTTTCATCAATGCCTCAAATTCATCACACCAAGACTTTCTAGTAGAGCCAAAAATGATATCATCTACATACACTTGAACCAGCATGATATCCTTCTTGTCCTTCTTAATAAACAAAGTCTTGTCAATAGTACCCCTTCTGTATCCATGCTTCTCTAGAAATGTTGATAGAGTAGCATACCAAGCTCTAGGAGCTTGATGTAATCCATATAAAGCTTTGACAACCTTATAAACCTTCTTAGGATGATCAGGATGGAGGTTGAGAAACATACACCTCTTCATCTATAGTGCCATACAAAAATGCACTTTTTACATCCATTTGGTATACTATGAACCCCATAAATGAGGCAAAGGCTAAAAATAACCTGATAGCTTCTATTCTTGCCACAGGAGCAAAAACCTCATCATAGTCAATACCCTCTTCCTGTCTGTGACCTTGGGCCACTAGTCTTGCCTTATTTCTGACAACTACTCCTCTTTTATCCCTTTTGTTTCTGTATACCCATTTTGTTCCAATCACCTTTGCTCTATGAGGTAGATCTACTAGAATCCATACCTGTTGCAGCCTAAACTGTAATAACTCCTCTTGCATAGCTTCAACCCAACTGTCATCTTGTAGAGCTTCAGAAATCTTTTTTAGGTTCCTCCTGAGATAAGAAGCAGGCAAACAAACAATGCTGTTGATCTTTGTGATTGTTCCTTTGCTGCTTTTGAACATAACTTACAAGTGCATGTGCTCCTGAATGTTGCTGCACTCTGCTTCTAGTTTGCACAGATGACTTAGGATCACCCAGTATTTGACTTTGTGGGTGAATGTTGTGTATCCTAAGAGTAGGAATGGGACTAACAGCTACTTCTGTTGGTAAGTTGTTGAAATCATAGACCATACCCTCGTCATCATAAGAAGCCTCATCAAAAATCCCTTTCTGAGGTTTGTTAAAGATTGTGAGCTCTGGCATATCTGAATCATCTTGATCAGCAGGTTGAGTATTATCTTGTCCACTACCAGAATTAACTGAGTTAGTACTGGTAGCTTTGTTTTTAGGTACTTCCCTTAAATGCTTTTGAGCAAGTTCATCCAATTCTTTTCTAAAAGCTAGAATTTCAGGAGTATCTTCTGAAATGCCAGTAGAATAAGCTTCCTTCTCTTGTGTTTTAAGGTGTTGAAGCTCTGTCAAAAACGCCTCTGCCTTTGAATTAGTAGAAGACATCCTTGGTCTAACTTTTGCTGCAGTATGCTTGACTGCTGTAGGCACAACAATAAGCTCCTCGGCCGCATCTTCTTCCTCAGAAGCATTTGCATTAGGAGTTGGTAGTGTATCTGCACTGTTAGTCACTTCTGAAGTACCTGCATGTGGGTTAGTTTGATTGTCCAAAGACACAGGAATATAGTTCATAGAATCAGTTAGATAATCAATATCAAACATCCATCTATAACCTACTCCTTTCACATTAGATTTTTCTTCAAGAAATTTTACATTGCAGACTTAATTTTACCCTTTTTGGTCACTAAATTATATACCCTAAAGGCTTTGCTATTTAGTGAGTAACCAACTAAGAAACCCTCATCACACTTTTCATCAAACTTTCCAAGCACACTTAAAGTATCTAAAATGGTAACATAGCACCCAAAAGGTCTTATGTAGCTAATAATTGGTTTGTGGCCAAACAAAAGCTTATAAGGAGTTTTGTTTTGAGGTATAGTCACTCTTACCCTATTAAAGATATAACAAACAATACTAACTGCTTCTGCCCAAAAAGTAGTTAGTAAAAGTGAGTCTGCTAGCATACTTCTAGCAGTCTCAATTAGGGTCTTATTCATTCTTTCAGCAACTCTATTCTGCTGTGGAGTTTTGGCATTGCTATACTCTTGTTTTATTCCCTTGTTCCCACATAATTCAAGCATATCTCTATTCTTAAATTTAGTGTCATTATCTGATCTAATGATTTTAACCTTGTGATTAAACTGGTTTTCAATTTGTTAAGAAGTTTGATGGATGCCCACTAGTTTCATCCTTTGTAGCCAGAAGAACACCCAACTAATCGGGTAAAATCATAGTATTTAAAGGAAATAACTTGCATGATTAATGCTTTTGACAGAAGTAGGTCCAAAAAGATCCATATGCAAGGTGTGTAATGGCTCAATGATTGTTCTTACTAATTTAGCCTTACAGGAGGCCTTGTGTTGCTTACCTTTTTGGCAGGCAACACATGTATGGTCATTTCTAAAAACCTTGGAAGGTAGATCTCTTACAAGGTTTCCCTTCATAAGTTTGTTTAAGTTTTTAAATTTTATATGACCTAACCTCCTGTGCCATAATTTAGACTCATCATATGTGGCTTTTGCAATCAAACAAGCATAATCTTTTGTGAGAGAAGGTGTCTTCATATCAAAACTGTACATATTGTGTTGCCTGGGGACTTTTAAAAGTATCTAATTTTCATCAGGCATTTTAAAGTCAGGAGGCACAACAAGACATTCAGTTTCAGTAAAAAGAACCTTGTGCTGCTTATCACAGATTTGTAATATTAAGAAAAGATTAAAATGCCCAAGTTCTTTTACAAAAGACATACTATCAAAATCTAAATTACCAACTCTTATTCTGCCTTTACCAGTTATGTAGCCTTTGCTACCTCTAAAAGTAACAGATCCCTCTTTGCATTCTTCAAAATCATCCAGGTGATCCTTGTTACCAGTCATGTGCCCTGAGCATCCACTATCAAATATACCTCTGTCCTCCATGTTCTTGATTGGATGATCCTGCACATGAAAAAGAGAAATTAGTTTCTCTTAGGGACCCAGTCCTTGTCAGGCTTGGGTCTGCCTTGTGGTCCTTTAACATTTATAGTTCTAACAAAGTTGGATCCACTATTATAATTAGAGTTTGGTCTTATTCCCTCCAATTATAACCTGCTGAGGTCTTAACAGTAGTGCTCCAATTTCCCTTTACAGCATTAGAATAAGTCATTCTTGCTGTATTTCTAACAATGGGTCTTCTCACAAGTGAATGTGATTTTGAAAAATAACTTCTTTGATTAAACTTATTCACCTGGGGTCTTACATGACTAAATATGTTTGAGTTACTGGTAGGTACTGGTTGTTTAGCTTTAACAATATTAATATTAAAACTACCAGTATTAACATTTGTCTTGACAGAATTAACATTTTGCCTAACAGAATTAACATTTGCCCTACCAGTATTAACATTAGGTCTAACAGAATTAACATTTTGCCTAACAGCAATGAGTTGTACTGGTCTAGATACAAAGTGATTAGCATGATTAACCCTGTTTGTATTGTTTCATACTGGTTTGGCCACCTCATTACCAGTATTAAAAACCCTTTGTTTCTTAAGCTCAACCTCTCTTGCCATTTTCTTTTCATAAAAGTCACAATCTTTGATCAAATGACTTAGGCTGCCACAAACAAAACACTTTTTCTTGATGAAAGAGTGACCTTCTCCTAGTTATCTTTCCATCATTTTATTCCTATTCTTTTATTTAACTTCAGGTGTCCCTTGATTTTTCATTTGTTGCCTAGGAGTTTTTACGTGTGTTGCACAACTAGGTTCAACTTCTTTTAATTTTGGTTCAGACACTACTTTTTCATTAGTTGTAACAGACTTAGACATAGACATTTCATTTGGTACACTTATACCTTTTGATTCAGACTCAGAAGAGTGCTCAGAGGGATTTCCACAAGATCCTTCACTGTTATTTGATTGACAGGTAGAATGCTCAGTGGAGTTGTCATCTGAGTCATTAATTTCAGGCTTTTGAGGTCCTTTTTCACCATAAACATACAAAGAATCATCAATTTCCTCTTGTGGTTTAGGAGTATAGTCTCCAGTTAATGGATGTGGAACTCCTTTGAAATTATCAGTCTTTGAAAATCTACTGTATAAAGGTTTGTTAAGAAAATCTTCTTCTGTACACTTAAACACAGTACGATTCATTTCTACCTCATAGCTTAAAACCTCATTGTTTGAATGTATTTCATATCCCAAGCCAACTTTACTAGTTGAAGTCATACCTGAATCAACTAATTTCCAAAGGTTTTTAGAAGAATTTTTCCATGAATCTACTATTTTCTGCAATTGTTCCTTTTCTTTTACAGCTTTCATTCCTATTCTCCTATATTTTTTAAGCTTTTCATCTTTTGTATATATTTCATTTGCTTGAAATGTAAGCTTGATCAGGTAAGATTGGGGCTTGTAGTAGTCATTATAGTTAGAGATGATGATGAAAAACCTTGTATTAATAACAATGATTCAATGTTTGAATATTCCGCCTTTGTTATTAATTTATCCTAGATAAGGTCTAAACAACCCGAGCTTAAACGGTTTATCTACAACTTATAAATAAATCTGTGAAATATAAGTAGACTGCAACCTCTTGACAAAAACCTCATCTTCTATGAGACACATACTAAGTGATAGCACATGTGAGCATTGAGAACCATAAGAAAAATCACACACCTTTGCAAGATTTTGACAAGTCTTCGTCACACCATTGTAAGCACGAACAAGTTATCTTTAAATTCAATGTCCTGCTATAAACACGACTTTAAGATATGATAAGAACACGCATCTGTGAAACTCAACTACAACATCAAATAAGTGATAATCAACTGTCTTCGTGATCACATCTTCAAATCATCTCCAAAACGAGCCATAAAAAAAGAATAAACTGAAAGAAATTCAGTTCTGTCTGAGATCTAATCAAGTGCCAAAAACAAGTACTGTCCGATATCTGACAACAAGAGCAGTACTAACTGCTTTTTATAGCAGTACAAACAAACCATCAACTTAGCAACACTTTTTCTGTCTTAAGACTATTACTAATTCGTTACTAAAGTGTATTCTCCTTCCTCTCATATCCTTTAGCGACACATAATCTGTTACTAAACTGTCACAATTCGTCGCTAATCTGTCACTAATCTGCAGCAATACTAAATTGGTTCCAGCAGTATTAAGTACTTTGCATTGACAATACTAATAAGAAAACGAGCAGTAGTAAATGTGTAAACCTGGCAGCATAAACAATAAGCAGTACGAACCAGCTATGTATGGAAATAACCACAAATAACCACGTCCATATATATAAGACGTTTTTATAGGAGTAAATCCCTAAAAATCTGCAACCTAAAACTGTAGACTGCCAAAAACCATTCCTCCATAATTAATACCAGCAGATCCATTCCCTTAAAATCACGACATAACAACATCAACCATAAATAACAACGATATCACCCCATCATTAGGGTTTTCATTAACAAATTTTATCATAAACATTTGACCACCTGCTGCTCCTTTACCAGTAGAATAATCAAACACATACCAATTTAAACAACAACTTCTAATAATATGGGCAGTACTAACCTTTACAAGCAGAACCTGATCACAATGGTATCAACGAATCCGAACAAAACTCTCACCCATAACACGTAGCAACCTGCTATACAAAAGATGTTTCCAAGATCTGAATTGCCAAACCCTTTTTGCCTGTTGAATTAGGGTTTGATGATTAACCTTATTATCTATGAAGAATCGAACATAAACAACCTACTGCTGCTTCAAATCACTCATTATCTGCTGCGACATCCAAACCAACAAACAATGACGCCCATATCATCATAATTAAACCAAACTCTGCTGTTGAAGCCAATCACATTAGGGTTTTGCTAGAAACCCTAGTTTCACTGATTTTATTTATTACTTCAAAACAGAAAATAAATACGTCTAAAAACCTTGTAAACCCTAGATATCAAGAGCAACCCGCTCTGATACCAATTGTGGAGATCGTTTTGCCCATCTAGGATTAGTTTTACAAACAACATTAATAAGCACATCGGAAATTATAAAGAACAGTAATGTTGTTAAACAAGGTTTTACTACTAAACATTCAGGCCTCCATTAATTTGATCAGAATAAATGGTTACAAACTGTAACAAGGATCCACAATCCTTGAGGCTACACTAACTATCTAATAAACTAACTAATACACACACGCTTTCTTTGGTGTGTCTAGACTCTCATTGGAGAGATCTAACTATGATGGATATCTAAAACAGACGCCTCTAATACCCTTTATATTGAGGGTTTACAAGAAAACCTAGCTTACATAGGAAGCTAACTTAATTTGTATTAGGAAGCTAATTAAAACTAATTAAAACCTTCCTTTATCTTTGATATTCTTTGACTTTTCAATGCTTATCTTCCAGCTTTTAATTCTTCCATATGTAGAATACCAAAGTGTCATATTAATCCCTTGTTGTTTCATTCGTCTTCATTTATGCATATGTAATTTTGTAATCATTAAATTTGAGATCCCAACAGTTAGTTCTTCTATGGGGCGGTTTAGGATGTGTTTGGATTTTACTTTTCTAAGTCCTTGACCAAGTATAAGGATTGGTGCTTGTTTTACATTCTTTACAGAAGTATTTGACAATGGTTTTCTAGTTATTTGTACAAAACTATTCTTCTTTACTATGTTAGGCTCCAAAGTTTTAGTACCTTCTGCAGACAGCCATTCTGTTCGATTGAACTGGCTGGTTCTCTTGCAGAGGGAACCTGCAATGCCGATTCTGTAGTAGACATTTCTTTGTCTACAGGACCCGACTTTTTGGTTTTAGTATTGCTAGTAGAGGTTATGTCTTCTGTGAATCCAATCCCATGCTTATCTTTTTGTGTTTTTTGTTTTTTAAGCATTTCTTATAGAAAGATACAACTACTTTCGAAACTAGCTAGTTTTAATGATAGTGAGCTAACTTTAGATTGAAGGTCGTCACATGATTCACATTTGAGACATGCTTCTTTGTTTCTTTCTAGTTGTTCTACCTTTTTTCTAAGGTCACAAGCTTCGTTTCTTAATTATTCATTTTTAGCCCTTAGGTGTCTGTTTTTGTTGATTATCCTATGACTAATTTTTCATAATTTGTTATATTCATTTTGTAATGATTCACTATCTAAAGATAAACTACTATAGTAGGGAGTGTCAGAGAGTACCTCATTGTTGTCAATTTCTATGAGACATATTTCTTCCTTATTGGAATCATCTTTACTATCGCTCCAACACCTAACAACGAATGCTTTTTTATCGTTGTAGGAGTGTTTATGACAATCACTTATGAAGTGATTTAGATCTCCGCACTTGAAGCGCCTATGATCTTCTTTTTCCTTTTTGTCTTCCTTGTTCTTTCGGGAGTTCTTTTTGTCATCATGAGGTTGGCGAACAAACTTTCCTCTTCTTCTAAATAACTTTTTGAAATCTCTTACGGCCATGACATATTCCTCATCGTCACTTTCCGAACAAGATATTTCTTCATCACTTGAGACTTTTCTTGCCTTGAGTGCTAGTGACTTGTATTTTTCTTTCTTAACTTTGGAGATCTCCGAGTCATTTTCAAGCACTACCTCATAGACTTTTCGGTTTCCGATGAGCTCATCTAGAGGTAATGTTAATAAGTCTTTGGATTCTTCTATTGCGGTTACCTTTGGATGCCACTTAGTGGGGAGTGCCCTTAGAAATTTCCTAACATGATTACGACTTCAAAAAGATTCATCAAATGCTTTTAAAGATGTAATAATAGTATTAAATCTAGCAAAAGCACAATCAATGGTTTCATCATCGGAAATAACAAATTCTTTATATTTTTGGACAAATAAGTCTATTTCGTTATCTTTAACTTGCTTATTGCATTGATGAGTAATAATTAGTGAGTTCCAAATACCTTTAGCCGTATTACACATGAAAATTTTTTCATATTCCTTTTTGGGTAACGCATTATATAAAACCATTTTTGCTTCATCGTTTTTGGACATCATTTTCTTATGACTTTCTTCAAATTTCTCTTAAGGAATGATTTCATCCTTACCATCCTTATTTCTTATGGCAGGTTTATAGTTTCCATAAACTATTATGTGCCAAAGATCACTATCCTTAGACTTCACATAAGTTTCAAAACAGTTTTCCAATATATAAAGCAATTAGCCTCAAAGAGAGGTGGTCATTGCATAGATTGACCTTCTTTGTAGTTTTCAGAATCCATTATCGTTTTAAAGATTTAAAATACAATATATTTTATAAACTTTAGTAACCTTTCTCTTGATACCAATTATGAAAAACTAGAAGGGGGGGGGGTGAATAGTTTTCTTGTTTTAAGTTTTACTTTTCAAAAGTTTGTTATGATCTTATGTGAAGTTTGCACAATATTGATGTTTGGTTAGAGAATAAATGTAATGCAAAAGAGTAAAGAGTTAGAAAGAAAGAACCAAGACGCAAGCGTTTATAGTGGTTCGGCTACAAGGACACCTTCCTTGCCATACTCTACTCCCCGAGTCACCTACTCGAGAGTTGGTAAACATTAGTCACCAATACTCCTTTCAACTAGCGGGGAAGCCTCACAACGTTGCTTATACCTTTTAACAGTACAAAGATAAATACCGGATTCTTCACACGGTAGAATCACACCAATATCACTACACTTGGTTTACAAAGAGGATGAATAAAACTACAACTACTTTATGATGTACAAGAATCAGAGATATGATCTTGATGATGTAAATGGAGAAGCGAAGCAAGATACTTGGAACTTGATTGTCTCAAAGGGGTGTTTGGCAATTTCTTTCTTGAAGAGAATTACCTACAAATGCTAAAAGAAACTAAACAGGAACTGATGAGAGGAGAATGATCAGTAGATTACAGAGTTTAAAATTAGAAAAGGGTGAGAGATCATATGTAATCTTGTAAGATTACCCTAAGATATGTTGTATTTGATGATGTAAATAGTATTTAAACAATTTACATATATTTCTAATTAATTCTAAAAATGAAAAGGTAAATGTTGGTAAAATGTGTGTTCGATTTAGCTAGTTTACTTCAACATGGTTTTATTAATTGTTATCAACAAAACATAGTAAGATCGTAGAACGGAAATAAATGTTTTTACTGGTTTATTTGTATTAACAGGTTAGAAGTACATGCATTATCACCTTTAGAGTTGTCAAATTGACACTCGGATTCACTGGTTGCAATTATTTTACCTTTAAAGTCAAAAATTCTTCCAATTGGTGACCACCTAAGGCAAGATCTAGGTTTACTAGGTGTAGGTGAAGCAAGTCTTTCTTTGGACCCTAACTTCTTAGATTTCCTGACCTTTGGCTTATGTTAAGCATTTGCACTTTGGTTATAATCACAAGAATTCATGCCATTTACATAATTAAGCACACAGACATCATGATTAGCATTAATTAAACATTTCTTACACATAACACAAACAACTTCAGATTTATCATTCCGAATAGCAAGCTTAATGTTATTACATTCAGATGACATATGTTTCTTATTTTTAGAAGGCAGTAAATTCCTATAGTGTTCTTCTACTTCAACTTCTTTATTCTTGAGGCAACTACTCTTAGACGCAGAGGGGACCCTATCATTCTTTGTATTGCTCCTAGGTTGTGGCCTTCTGGTCTTAGCCGTGTTGTCTACTCATGTAGAAGACAAACCATTTGAGTTTGAATTCACATTTTGCTTATGAATGACACTTGGTTGTGAAACAGTGATCGGTTTGGTCCTAACGCTTGCTTTAGCGGGTTTGTTAGGCACATAATTTTCATCCCCAGAAGTCTTAAAAGGATTAATTCTAAACATTCTA
>BQNB010045474.1:27614-44255 GCA_026074375.1 Tanacetum coccineum
GCGTTTGTAAATAGGTATGCAAACGAGTTGTAAATGAACACATAACGAGTTTAAATCAAACACGTAAGTGAATTTGTAACAAGCATGTTCTCACCCTAAAAATATATGTAAAACATGGGGCTATGAAACTCACATTGATGTTGTAGAACGATTGACAAATAGGCATCTAATATGCACAACATGAACGAAAGACGAAGCGGCTCGATCAAGAAGTTGCAACTAATCTTAACGGCTAAGTCCCACTAGCCTAGGATAATGTATTTGGGTTTCCCGATGAATGGTCACATCAACGCGACACGTTGATAAAGATTTAGATTTCCAAGTTGTAATAGTTTGGTGGTTGGTTAAATAAATAAATTGAAAAGTGAACGCAAAGTATGTAATATATTCTGTATATATTACATATGATAAATAAACCCTTATATAACTCATACCGTGAATTATATAACAAAGACAAACAATCCAAAGATTAATGTGACGTATATAATGCTTTGCAGGTATTAGATAATAAGTGTGAGTAAATGATTAAACCAATTAGTTTGACCCGTTTCCGAAATCACCACTTAATTAAATAAGAAGTTCTTGCATAGGCGTAAACGTACGTTTTAAGGTTACCACTTATGTTTAAACGATGTTTGTAAAGTTTTTACAACAATTGTTATGTTATCTTCTAGCTGACAATTATAAAATATAAAATAATATTTTATAAATTTATATTTCGTTTCCTCGACGAGTCGTGTCTAAAATAGTTATCTCATTGTAAAAGTATAGTTTTCGTTCGTTTATCCGGTTATTGTATAATACAAATTATTATATCTTTAAAATATAACTTAGTCCCTTTTATCGGTTTCTAAAATAATAGAGGCTTTAGTAAAACATTACTAAATATAAAAAGTTATATAAATTTCGTCATGACCTTCCCGGTTATATAACGTTTCCCCATATTTATAAAACCTAATGTTTTCTTTTCCACTTTTCAACAAACCGCGCGTTGCAAAATATCTACGTGTTTTAAATATATATTTATATATATTTATAACTAAACAAATTAATAAATACCATATTTATTTAACCATTAACCACCATTTTAGTTCCGATTTATAATTTATAAAGTCTCGTGTTATATTTATTAGTCAAGTGTATAAACCAAACGAACCCTTGTTGTTTCGCTAAACCAAACGCATCCTTTGTTGTCTTCTCTAAACCCAAACGCACCCCGTGGTGCTTATTTCAAACCCAAACACACTCCTTGTGTGTTTCTGTTATCCCAAACGCACCCTATACGTCAAACTGTCCAACCAAACGCACCTTTAGTGCTTGGCTGCCAAACCAAACGCACCTTTGGTGCTTGTCTTTAATACCAAACGCACCCTTATTGCCTTTACACAGCCAAACGCACCCCGTGGTGTTTTTCTACTAAACCAAACGCACCCTAATTGTTTCTATATCCACCAAACGCACCCTATTCTAATGTAAACATAACAAACGCACCCTATGTCGTGTTTCATGCTAAACCAACGCACCCTACGTGGTGTTTAAACCAAAACCAAACACTCCTTAATCTGTCAAACCGCAACACAAATACCCCTAATTTGTTTCTAACCCAACCGCTTTGTAGCGATAACAACCCAAACCAAAAGCATCCCTTGGTGGTGGTGACTGCCAAACGCACCCTTGTGGTGGTGGCAGTCAACCAAACGCACCCGTGTTGGCTACGAACAATACCTACGCACCCTTGTTGGCTGCGAACAACACCAACGCACCCTTGTTGGCTATGAACCCAAAACCAAAGCACTCTTTGGTGTGTTACCACAAACCCGACGCACCCACATGGGTTTGAGACCCACACCCGACGCACCCACATGGGTTTAAGACCTAAACCCAACGCACCCTTGCTGCTGCTAAACCCAACCCGAACACACCCTTGGTGCGGTAATGAAAACCAAACGCACGTGGGTGCGTTTACACAGCCAACCCGACGCACCCACATGGGTGGTCGTACAGTGGTAGTGGCGTGGTAGAGGTGATGGTGACGACAATGTGGTGGTGCGTGGTGATGTTATGATGATGATGATGGCGGAATGATGATGGTGGTGTGGTGTCGGCGGTGGTGTTGGCAGCGGCGGTGGAGGCGCGTGGCAGCGAGTAGTGGTGGGGATTGGGTAGATCGGGTGGTGGGGAGCATTTTTGGTTTCGGTCGGAAAAGTCCGCCGGAAAAGTTTTTCGCCGGCGGCGACGACGGCTGCGGTGGTGGTCGGCGGCGGCGGTGGCCGGAATCCGGCCGGTGGTTGCCGAAAATGAGGGAGAGAGAGATGAGAGTGTGTGTTTGTTTATATGAAAATGAAAATGAAAAAAATATATAAAACTTTATATATATTAATAGTTTTAATTTAAAGTGGCAAGTTCAAATAGATGGGGGTTAGTTTTGTAAGTTTTTATTATAGTTTTGATAACTATCGGTTCGGGACTCGTTTATTGAAACCCAGTTATGTCTTGTCCGAAAGTAAAAATAAAATAATTTTCTAACCCGTATATCTTCGCGGTATCAACAAACGTTATCGATAAAATGATGACTAATATTTTAAATATTTTTATTAAATAAAAAGTGTTTAATTAAATATAATGTATTTACTTTTCTCGATTCTAAAATCTGCGAAGGCATTTCAGTGAGTTTCTGAATGTTTTCTGGTCTCGTCCAAAACTGAAAAAGTTGTGCAGGAATGTCCGTTTTACATCAACTTGCTTAGAGTCCGAATAATGAAAACGGATTTAGAGCTGCTGCAGTTTTTGAGATAAAATCAACTTTAAAAAAAAATATAGTATCTCGTTTCATTTACAAATGAAATTTGAAAAATAACTTCGTAATGAGAGAATAAATAATCAATAAATATGATTTATTATCTAAATAATGTTCAAATTTACCGGGAGGGGGGGGGGGGGGGGGGGGGGTGGTGGGGGCTCCGCGTAATCGCTTTTATGTGCGACGACAAAGTCCCAAAAGTCACAAAATCAATGTCAGACCCGATAAGTCAAAGGGTAAAATAGTCCATATAGAAAAATCCTGAAAATTCTCAGTTGTATACATTGTACATTCTATTTTTTAAGCTATTGCATATAAGAAACCTGAGAGTTTTTTGAAACTTAGGTACGTGAGTCCCGATACTAGTCCACTGTAGGGGTGTCAAAAGCCTGGTCACTTAGCCGCAAGTTGGGGCGATGTGCCGAGACGAAAGTGCGCTGTACATGGGATAATCTCGCCTTCAAACTCATTTATTCTCGGGTAACACGTATAGCAAAGTTATTTTGCAAAACGTTGATCCCATGGTTAAAATTCAAAAACGCACATTCACTAAGATTATAGTAAATGTCGGGAGAAAACGTTTCACAAGTGCAAATATAGTAGTTCAGCATTTTACTGATATTAGTTGTGATTTCGTTTTAAGCTTGGTTTGAGATACGTGAAAAGTCGGGGACGATGTAATTAATTCCTTGCTTGGGGTGCATTCTCGATCAAAATGTCATCTGTTCGATGATCCCAAATAAGTTTATGGAAAGAACGAAAGCCGATAATATTACAAGTTTTCCTCATTAAAAAAAAAGTGTTGAAAAATAAGGAAACAATGAGGTGTTTCTTAAAGCTTGTGATTACTTAACTCTCTCCACAAAAGGTCTTTGCTACTTTTGCAAGATTTAGTTAGGGAAGTATTTGAGGTATTGGGTTTTAGAACATATAATATTGCTGATGACACTACTATCACTTAGTGGGAATTTGGATATTGAAATAAACATATCATCTTATACCAAAAATGAGCCCCTCAAAAGATGAAAGTAGGTGCATAAAATGCTTGTATAATGCTTGTTGTCTTGATTGTGTAGTACGGATAATGCAAAGTAGCACAAGAAAATGGCCAAAACTGATAAACACGACACAGAACGATCGAGTCACAAGAGCCATGGATTTGATTGCAAAGAAGGGTCAAAAAGTCAACCCTTGGTCAACCAGGTCAAACAAGTCAACTCTGGTCAATACTAAAAAGACAAAATTCCAAAATAACAAAAATTACCCCTAAATTAAACCAAATTTGCAAAAATAACCCATAAACCCTAACACCGTTATCTTTTTATTATAAAAGATAACGATCTTATCTACATATACACCAAAGAGCGGTAAACCCCAACCCCTAGCCATCCTTTTTACCCAGCCCAAATCCACTCAGTTAAAATATCAGTTATAAAAAAATAAAAAGAGCGCGGGAATAATTTTTACTATTCATTCATCGTCTTCAGCGTTAACCCACCTCTAAAAAAAAAAAACAAATCAAAGTAAATTGAAATTGATGACGTGCTTTATGATGTCGAGAGCCAAGGACAGCTGTCAGAGTTTAAGACAGTCATGAGAGCTCCCAATTGGTTTGAGAATCCCCACAAGAAGTGGCACACTGGACATAGAAAGAAAGCACATCAATCAATGAATAATTGCACTAAAAACAAGTGCAACAGAAGCATAGAGTTATGAACACAACGAAAAATGGCCCATTTGGCAATCCGATGTGCCACTCAATCAATCCAACACGGTCAAAAGATGGATCTAATGATAGTGCAAAGATCAAGTACGAGAATAACAAGGAGCGGTAACAGACTCAGCCTATACAGCTTCATCTCAGCTCTATAAAAGCATACCTCATCACACACATTAGAAAAAGCTAGTTTTTCATTTTTTTTTAGCTTATTTAATTTTAGCTTTTCCTTTCAAAATGTTCTGTTACCTTAATGATAGCTCTAAATTAATTACCGTTTCATATGTAATCAGCGTTATTATTAATACATTTAATTTTCCTTATAACTCTTACTTTTTAAAGCGCACTTTATTCAAATTCTGTTTAATAAGCCTCTGTTAAGGTTTTCATAAGCTTCTAATAAACGCATCTTAACTCTCTGAGTCTCAAGCTCAGATTGATTCAAATTAGTCATCTTAAAATACTTTGAATCAATGAAAATCAGTCTTAATACCTTTGCTAAATGGATTAAACTTTTTTGATGATGAGCAGCAAAGGATAGCTCAGAGGACTGACTAACTTATCCTATGAAAATGACTAGAGCTGAAGAACCTCCTTGAGCTTTTAAAGCTTTGTTTAGCTAAGGCTTTTGGAAGTCTTCTTTAAATTCAAGTCTCTTACTAATAATTTGTCATTTGCTTATTTCAGCTATTACTTACTTATTAGTGCTTGTAAATATGACGGTATGTGGTATTTAATATGTTTATCATCTGTTTCAATTAAGTAGTTTAGATCATAGTTTTTTTTTCATAATTTATCTAAAAATCACTAAAAATCCAAAAATATTAGATTCAACTAGTATCTAATGATTCCGGGCTTATTTTGATTGTTGTTATAAATCTCATAAGTTTCTGTTAATAGTTTTGTTATTACAGGTAACAACAAGTTTATTAAGTAGTATTTCTTTCATAAGCTTAAATAGCAAAGAGTGATTTTAAAAGGTGGGTGTTTGGCATAGTAGTAGTTAACACACAAGAGTAATACTACTAGTGGCCAATTGGTTTTAGGATATTTGTCTTGATTCTCATTTAGCTGTTTTAAAGTAAGTTTTATCTAATAACACTAGATTCAAGTTAAAGTAAACGTAGTCCAGATATGTTCAAATCTGTTTAGCATCATTTGCATTTGAAGCTTCAATCAAATCTAAGTAATTGTCATAGCCTCATTTGCTTTTTAAATGTGTATTGTGATATTTGGTAGAAATTGATTTTCTTAGCCTCTATTCTGGTCAAATAAAAATTGGGGATCATAATTTGTGCAAAAACACCAGAGAGTGAAAAACATCAAACTGTCATTTTTCTATTTAATTTCAATGGTTTAAGTCAACTTTTAGGGTTTTGAGCGTCATAATAATAATACTTTAGGTCATTATCATTTGGTCCTCAACTTGATTTGTCAAATAAGTTCATCTGACTTAATTCCTTTAAGCGCAACTAAAGTTGCCATATTGTCTTTTCAAACAAAAACAAAACTCAGATACCTACTGAGTAATACAGACTAGTTTTCAAAAGTCCTTTTTACATTAAGCAACATAGATTTCCAAACTCCTTTTTTCAAAAAGCATTTCTACGCGTACTAATAGGTCAAAAGTTTTAGCTTCATTAAGCCCATTTTGGGTCTAAAGTATTCAATAAGAAAACTCTTAAATTTAGCTCAAGTGCCTTAAGGGGCATGTTTGGCGTAACCATCTTATACAAAAAGAAGAGAGCTTATTCTTAGTATTTTAGCTATATCTGACATTATTGTTAAGGCTTATTTTTGAGGATTAGTTTAGCTTTTTAGTTAGTAGAATGTCATATTTAGCTTATTAGTTTTGTCATTTGCTATTTGAGCTTATTTGCTTCTCAGTGTCTTAAATATAAAGGGATATTTTAACTTATTATGCCTTTCTGTCAATCGAGCTTATCAATTTGATTATTTTAGTTCTTAAATTGCTATCTAGATATAGATGTTAACTGTTTTAGCATTCATGTATCTCTCCCCTACTTATTTGTCATTAAAGTGTTCCAATTAGGTGTAACTTTTTAGTGGTTTATATATTATTTAAGCTTTTCTAACATTTATTTAGCTTAATTATGAGCTTATTTGTAGTTTATAAAAATGGTTGATTTTAAAAAAATGCTTCTTCTATTAAGAGTTTTAAAAAGTTAATAAAAATTGAAAAAAATTAAAACACTTAGGAAAGTGGAAGCCCAGGTGAGCAAGTGCTCAGAACCCAGGACCCTCTTACCACCTCACCAAGTTGTTTTAACACCCACACACACAACCATCACCTACATTACTCATCCGTTAGTTCTTTGCATCCTTTAATCTTATATAAGTTTTAGTCCTTTTTGTTAATAAGTTGATTTAGCTTATTACATCAGAATATATTCGATAAGCTGTGATTCCAACTTATATTTCCAGATTCCTCTTTATTCAAGCTACTTTCTATAATTATTTCAGAATTTTAATAAATTAGTTGAAGTATCTTTTAAACCATTTAATTTATTAAAAACTTTAAAAATTCACAAAAAATAGAAAAATAATCAAAAAAATATAATTCTTTTTTAGAATTTTTTTTTTATCAAATTGTTTCTAGGAAAATTAGTTTTCCTTCTGTAAGGTTAAAATTGCAAAATTTCATTTTTTTAAAGAACGAGATTCGTTCCCGTTCACGTTTTTCAAAATTTTAAACTCAATTCAACTCCGTTTTTGTTCTAGTTTTCTTTAAACTTACTTTTTAGTCAATTAGAGTCTATTAAAAGTGAAAAATTCATTTTAGGTTTACTTAGGAATTTTAGAGTGTTATAAAATCACCATTTAGGGTCCGTTTGCGTTTTAGTAAATGTTTTAATTTTCCGAATTAAAGCGTTTGGTTTAAAATGTCTCTTAATATTTGCTCACTTGTTAGGATTTTAGAAAACAAATCATCCATCTAAACAATGTCAAATCATTGTCACAATCAACAAATGGTGCGAGAGTCTCAATTTTCATAATCTTCGAGGAATAACGACCTAGTCAATCACTTACGCCGAGGTAAATAAACGTAAATTATCATATATAATTGGTGAGAATTTTCCTTTCCTTCTTTGTCCACAAGGTAGTTTTGGTAAGTTTCTATATTATGGCATATACGGGATAAAACTATTACGCATCACAAAGTATTGCTAACAGAGTGATAGTACGATGTCTACCGCCAGCCATTGTTTCATTAGCAGATATAGATGTTTAAGAAAAGAAGTCTGAAAATTGTCAAATTAATAACTAGTTTTTACTCCTCGCAACGCGGCGCCAAAAACTTGATGCGTATTTTCTTTTAAAATATATCTTTATCAAGTTTTAAATTTATAAAACTCGATCTACCTAACGACGCACTAACGGGCAGAGAACCCGATCGTGGGTAGTATAGAATGGTAAATCCGAGGTCGTTCCAAGAGTTAAGGTGTAATTAGTTTTAATTTGAAATGTCACGTTTTAAAAATGGTTTTTGATTTTAATTGAAAGAAATTGAAAAACAATAAAATAATTAACTGAAATTAAAAGGATAGGAGATATCAAGAGAGAAAACGTGCTAACCTAGTTACTTCATTACTATTGTTATGAAAATACTTTCCTGTGCAATGTTAAACTATGGTTTCATTACTAGTTTCTAAGGTCAATAGACTTGAATGTGCATATACAATCATATACTCCCCGCGATTCTGAATCAGTCCCGAATCATTTGGGAGGTAGGTTATCCAGGTTGCAGTGATTAATCCCAACTATTCCTAAAACATATCTAATAACCAATAAAGATTATTAACCCCCTCTGAAAGAGTTCTTGTGCTTTTTAAGTATCGAGTGATAAGTGCGGTGACCGGTCAGTTCTTACACCAGGTAAGGAGTTAGTGATCCTCCATAGTACCCATTGGATCCCATCATGACAAGATAATATATTGATGGGGCAAGCTAGGTTCAAACCACCCGTACTACCAAAACCCAGGGTTACACGATAGTCAAGGAATATCTAATGAAACCATAATTTAACAGGAAACAATCATAACAAAGGTAATTACATAACTAGGCCAGCACTTTAAGTGCTTAGCCGCTCATGGTCACGGTAACACAGTAAGAGATAGAGGAAATCATATATTGAAAACTCATAATTCTTACAGTATTCGTATTTTGAACGATTAAATACAAAAAGTAAGTAAAGTGTGATCTCCCTTGGACTCCAGGTGGAATTCTTTGAAGGTTGGAAGCCTTTGTCACCTCTCCAATTGGCTGTGGAGGAAGTGATGTCGGAATAGCTTGAATGAGGCCTCTATTTATAGATATCGAACCTATTACGGCGTAACCAATAAAGATGTTACGCCGTAACTAATTTACACGGCATTCCATAATTAAGCAGCTGTTACGGCGTAACCAGATATGGTGTTACGCCGTAACCTTCATATAACTTCCATATGTACGTGATCTTCATTCCATATTTGTAGATCTTCATGGTTACGGCGTAACTAGGTAAGGTGTTACGCCGTAAAGTCTTCCTTGATCTTCGTACTTGCTTAATTTATGTTACGGCGTAACCATTTTTGATGTTACGCCGTAACATTCTTCAGAATTTACACTTTAAGTCCCTTTTCCCTTGTTTCTAGTCACTTTCCTGCATTTCACCTGAAAACTACAAAACAATAGAAAATATCTCGTTTTCGAGTGTTAGTGAAACATTTGCACGTAATTTATGGGGTATTTTGCCACCAAAAAGTATTAAATATTTGATGTTATCGGCGCACCCTAACGTGCAACAACAAAGCATTACTACAGCGCGCTTCGACCTTTAAAATTTTGGCATTGAGTTTAGTTTGGTGGAAATAAGTTGTGTGGGATTCAAAGCTTCGAGGTACAAGGTAAGCGCACCCTAACGTGCAGCAGCAAAGCATTATGCTTCATTCACCCCGTGAATGTGATACTTTTATCTTTTTAGGCGTTCAACTATTTTTTTTGGCATAAGTGTATGAGTACTATAGTGTCTTATACACTATGGATTAAAACAGACCTAGGAGATACATTAAGTTTCATTTTTGTTGTTTGAAGTTGTAATAATCATATACGTGTCTCAAACCGGGTAAAAAATAAGGGGTAATTCTGTAGATTTACTTTCCCTTTTTATAATTTGTTCTCTTGCAGCTCGATGAAACTGATAACACAAATTTAATTGTCTGCAGATACGAAATGATAAGGCCAGAATATATTTAAATGGCTTGCCAAAGAAAACCCCTATTCCATTGTCACAAAAATTCACTAAAGTTGATCCAATGGCACTCCGTTTGCTTGAAAAATTGATCGCATTTGATATGCTAAAGAGGTAAGCTTTAGTAAAACTTTATGCTTCTCATTAAATAAAATTGTTAACAGCTTCTGGTAGTTGCTCCGTATTATAGTTTATTGATATTGTGCTTTCTTTTTTATTTGTGGCCTTAGTAGATCCCTACTTTTATGGTTTAGCGAATTTGGAAACTGAACCACCAAAACAACCAATTTCAAACATTTTGAGTTTGAAAGGCGAAGATTAACTAACAATGACGTAAGAGAGCTGACTTATAAGGAGGTATGGTCATATATTATCACCTATAATACTTTCTTAATGTAGCAATCTTTTTATCATTCTTAATGGTTTTATCGTCTTTTGAGCTACGCAGATCTTAGAGTATCACCCACAAATGTTGCAAGAGTACCTTCATGGTGAATAACACATAAGCTTCATGTATCCAAGGTTAGGATTTAATGACCTTTGCTAAAAATGTAAATTTGGTGGAAATTTTTTCGACGAATATTTTAGCACCCTTTGTGTCATCCTACTTCAGTGGAATTGACCGTTTCAAGGAAAAATTTGCGGATCTCGAGGAGCAGGAAGACAAGGAAAGAAAAAACTCTCAGCTTCAAAGGCATTACACATCGTTGCCAAGGTAAGTTTTCTTTCACGGTCTGCCCTAAAAAGAATGTCAACCCTGGGTGAAAAAAAATGATTATCATAGTACTTTGTGATAATTATTGTGCTCTTTTTTCAAAAGAGAGCGGATCTGTGTACTCATGACCTGAATCACTTTTAGGCTTAGTGAAGTTGTTATTTTATATGTGGTGGCAAATGCGTTTACAAGCTTCTATTCGCGTTGACTTGAAATACTTTGTGTATAAATTATAGCCACTTTGTATCCATTCTATATGCTTCTAATGTACGTGTTTGACCCATTAGCTATTTAAGATGATCGCCCATGTATAAATTATAGCCACTTTTTATCCATTATATATGCTTCTAATCTACTCTGATGACTTTTAACCTGTGTCACCAGCTTTAATCTGACTAGGTTTAATGTGACCCGCTTTAACATGTGTGATTTTATAACCTGTAGGCTTTGTTTAAACCTGAACCCATTTGACCCGGTTTACAAAGTGACCGTTTCAACCCAAACCAATTTGGCCCATTACCCAAATCTAACCTACTATCCTTCCAGTTGACTAAGGGTGATTACTCTGTAGGCTAATCGCATCTAATTTCAATACTTATAACAGTTTGTCTTTTAAAGTTTGTCGTTAAAAGTTTGACTATTACAATCAATAACCTGTAACAGTTTCTAAACAAAAGTACTAAATATGTTAAAGCTTGTAGCATACACTTGTAACAACTACTAAATATGTAACGCCCCTCCAATCTTGCCTTGCAGAATGCAAAATCTTAACATATCATTTACAAAAAGCCACTATAAAAACATGTCGCATAATCATGGTTTAGGTACAATAAGATACCAACCATTCTGCTAAGTATGGACAACCAAAGTGACTCGATGATTGTTAGCCATGATATTAAAATAACACTAATTTTGTTATCTCTGTCCCGTGGTCGTGTGGTCCAGTGTTGAGATTCTGCGTGAATCAATAGTAATCCAAGCCAAGAGTTATGAGACATTTTTCCCTTTTTAATGCTTTCTCCAGCCGCTACATGATGCAGGTCGAAGAGGTTCTTGTCAGCTGTTTATGCAGGATATTACGTAAGTGTATATATGCACAACTGTATAAGAATTTGAGTAGTAGCAAAACAAATATCTAATCACTAACACTGAATTATAAACATGCCAAGAAATAAACATACTCTTGCATCATGACTCACATACTCTTGCATCATGACTCTGGATACTCTACGAGTGATGCTTGCGAAATAAATTAATGAAAAGGGAATCGTATACGCTTCCTGGGTTAAACTTATTCACAGGCAAACAAGTAAGTTTCCATTTCCATTATGATCGACGTTTCTTTATATTCAGAATTCTATCTCATCCTACTCATATTAATGCAATTATATCTCTTAGATTATCACACATTAAAGAGCTTTCAATTGACATTTTTGAATCTACGGATGTTATGAAGGCCGACTTCAAAGTGAAGATGTGCAGAAGTACTTTAACGTATGCAGAATTTAATTGAAATTGAAAACTGTGTTTGGTAGCAACAATGATCATATTATGTACTATTTTTTAAATGAATTTCGCATATTTATAATATTTGGGATTTATGAACCCATTTTAGGTTCTTGATAGCAACAGTGAACCTGCAAATGAGCAGCTTGGAGTTTGGGCTACTCAAACAATGTTGGATAGTTCTTTACTTATTCCTCTTTAAATTTAAATGTCCAGGTTTATAATCAAAAGCTACTGACAATAACAAAGTATCTCACATATTCTAAAATTTACCTTATATATAGTAGATAAAGATAATAACATGTTACAGGTAGATTCAACATGACCTACCAATCATGGAACCTTGATGTGTTTGGAAAAGGCGTAACTTACTTTGCTAATGTCTCTTCTCGATTTCGATTTGAAATCATTTGTTAGCCCCATTCCAGGCTGCACAAAACATCAAATATATTAAGAAATATCATATTATGATATCCAAAAACAAAAATTCATATGTAACTTATTGAAATATAAACCTTAAACAACCTTAACGGTTCATAAATTTGCTCATGGGTCATTTTGATCAAACAACAAACAAAATTGAGATGTCAAACAGTCAAAACTGGTTAAACCCTGTCGGTCTACTTATCTCATGAGACCCACCCCGCATTATCCAACCTTCATTTCATTTCCAGTTTACAAATTTCAGTCTCCATTAAGATTTCACAACATATTAGATAATTATTTTTTGATTATCTAAGTTCCATTAGCACATAGTAAACACGTTGGGTAACGAGAAGGAAATGCAAATCGTTAGTGTCAGACTTCTAAGTTTAGTTTACACAAAAAACATTAATTCAAAACTTAGCTAGATAATGATCCACATGCGACACATATTGATATTGTCCTCAATACTACCTTGAAATACAAATGATAAAATATATCTTTGAGGTAACGGTCGTTTTAAATTATAATCTAGTTGTTTTTTCGAGTTTAAAAAATGTGTTATCGGTTGTTATCAGTTCGACACATTGGGTGAAATATGTAAATGATATTTTGGTATTGAATTCAAAGCTTTGGAACCAGTCCACGAAAGTGACCCATGATGGTTAGATCAAAGGTTAAACTATTATCATTCTAGGTATGGAATAGATATAAAAAGTGTGAAGAACACTTATAATGAAAAGAGAGAATTGCAAAAATGGTCTTTGTAGTTTGGCCAAATTGCACGTTTGGTCCGCCGAATTTTGAAATTGCAAAAAACGTCCGTGTGGAGAATGTTTGGTTCTACTTTTTGTCCTTTGTCGAACTAAAATTACTGAAATACCTTTTTGTTCTTTTTTTTAATTTTCTCATTTTCTATTATATACACCCTTTGTCTTCTTCCCTATTATTATTATTATTATTATTATTTTTATAAATCACTTTATTAAGAAACATAAGAGATTTACAATAAATTAGAGGGAAGCCGAGATAATATTTGGGCCCCTACTTCTTTAGCAATAGCGAAACTGATCCTATTAAATATATGAACAGCAGCACGTGCCCCAGTGTCCTGAGTCATGGAGAACTTTCGGATCTGCTTCAGCAAAGTAACTGCGTCTGCCTTTAATTCCCCCAAAGAAAAAAAAGAAAAAGGAATAAACCCGTATCCAATAGCCGCACAAATACATGTTATTATATTAACACAAATATATAAACATTAACACATCCATTATTATACAAATATATAAAAACAAACACATTTATTATATCTGATTTGGGATCAGTGGTATGTATAATGTGTTAATTCACACACTAAAAAGTAGTATGCTACTTTTTTCTGGGTTAAAATCATGAAGCTCACATATTTTATGGGTTCTAACATAGAAGACCATAGCCATGAGAAGAAGACCATAACTCATACACTCATATCTCATCTTCATCTTCCCCAACAAATTCATCTCCCGTCGCCTAACCCTCATCGTCGCCACCGAACCATCGCCACCTACCATCGGCCAAACACTTACCCATAAGCAAATTCCTTCAATACAAACAAAAACCCAAAAATCCCTGATTTTACACCAAGAAGAATCCTAACCCTAACCCTAGAGCTTCAACTCAAATCACAAAATTAAACCTACTTTACATCTTATTGTGTGTGATGTCACATGGGAGTGTGTGGCGGAACATGACGTCACATGGGAGCGCATGGAAGGTCTAATTCGTCAAGTTCTCAAACCTTTTCGTTTCTTAAACGTTTTTTTTGTTGATTTACTTGAGCACTATGTGAGACTTTTTGATTTGTTAATTTTATTTGAAAATTTTAGCTTTTTATTTATAACTTTTAGATTATATTTTGGGAAAACATTTTGAATTTTTTGGAGTTCACTTGAATTTGGTTTTCTTAATTTTAACCGAAACCAAACCGAATTCTAATTTGGTGTATGGTTTGGTTTTATCCGTTATATAATTGGTTTGGTTTGGTTTTGGTTTTGACTTTGAAAATTTTCAAACCGATGAACCCGAACCGTACAACCCACAAACCCGAAAACCGAACCGATGAACACCCCCCAACTTCAACAAAAATTAGGGATAAAAAAACATTACACCTAAAAAATAGGCAAAATCTCGATGACCCATTTAAAGAATAAACCCCTCGAAAAGCAAAGATCCAATTAAAAAATCATATTTGGGAATAAATGAATACAAATTTTTATTCATAAGATGAGTTATGGATGAAGAATAAGATACATGAAGTTAATCGAATACATGATTGATAAGATGGGATATTGACGAACAAGGAAATGAGGAATATTATTATTTCTGTTTCGATAATGGAGAAATATGAACTCATGTTTGTTTCAAATATTATATGGGTAATTAAAAGATGTTTGTTTAAGAATTATTTTTTACCTTTTGACGATAGCATACTTGGGCAAAAAACAATTTGTTTGTTGTTGCAAAAAACAATTTGTTTGTTGTTACAAAAAGTGTTAAGTTTATATATTACCAACGAACTTTTCAAATTTTACCGATCTAGGTAACCAGCTTATTTTATTACCAATCTAGGTATTGTAACTATCAAATTAGTGACAATATGGCAAATTTTGCAACCGGCTACCGGCTAAAATGGTAAAAAGTGCTTATTTGGCATTTTCACTTATTCTTATGCTTATGTGTGAGGGTGAATTAGTAATTTACTTTGTCCAACAAGTACTTCAATCCAGTCATCTTTCTCCTAAATCTCACTGCACACTATTTTTCTTCATCTCTTTGCATCCTCTTCTCCATCACTAATAACCAACACTTACCTAACTCGTCATGTATTTCTTCATTATCATTTGAGTTAAACATGTGAGCAAGTTTTTCTGACATCCGTTTCATACATTACCCGATCCATAACCCCTTTACTAAAGACCCCAAATATAAACCCTTAATTTAAATTTTCCTCATGTTCCTCAATCAAAACCCTAAACCCTGAAACAAAACCCTAATCTACACAAATATCAATTGCACTTAAATAAACACCCTCAAAGATTTTGTCTTTTCTAGTAAGTCGAAGATCCATTTTATAAACCTCAGACTATATATATATATATATATATATATATATATATATATATATATATATATATATATATATATATATATATATATATTCCATTGTATTATCCTAACTAGCAATTCTAGTTTTATAAATATCTTTTAAATTAATCACTTCTCAAATCAAGCATTGATGCATATTCATGAGCAACTGAACAAGAGTTTCCTTACTTGATTCATATAAATTCACATATACTCGGCAAGAGTGAAGTTGCAACTGTGTTTGGATGCTTGAAGATGGAATATTCAAGCTAATAAGGCTTCTAAAGACTTTTATCGAAGAAAAATTATCGGATTTCGCTTTCATTGATTTTCGTCAAGTTCTCAAACCTTTTCGTTTCTTAATTACATGGAAAAGTGAGCGGGTCATATTGACTATATCGTCATAACTTAGCCGGTTTCAATACCTATATTGGTAATAAAAAAAGTTGGTTACCTAAAACGTTAAAAATTGAAAAGTTCGTTGGTTAACCCATAAAATTATCTTACTATCTTTAACAAGCTATACATTAAATTTATAAATATTGGTGTAAGTTTAATTTATATAACTTGTGACTTTATAATTTGGGCTTTGTACTTTTTAGTTTAGACTTTAGACTATATAAAGTACCTAACATATTAAAAGCAACTTTGCGATTTCTATATATTTCGTCACAACTAAATAATCAAGTCATGAAAAAAAAAATTAAAACATTTGTTCATCACAAAATTAGTTACCGGGTAAATGTCGTCGCATTACGCAGGTACCATGCTATTTATGTTTTAAAGATGCTATTTATGCTAATCTCTTTAATTTGAACGTTATGTTTATTTGGATGTGAAATAGCTTGCATTGTAATGGTTTATAATTATTTTAATTAAAATTTGTCATTCTTTCGTAAATTTATTGTTAAAAAAATCATGTAAATGAAAAACATTTGCTCGTTACAAAATTTAGTTATCGGGTACCCGCCGCCGCATTGCGCGAGTACCCGGCTAGTAAAAATAAAAAGGTGTACGTACAACGTAAACCTTTTTTTTTGAACGGCAACTTTTATTAGAAAGCTAGCAAGGAGCTAGAACAATTACAAAGCAATCAAATAAGGATG